>CBVK0101314172.1:0-11971 GCA_900067695.1 Picea abies | reverse complement strand
AAGGCAACCCTCTTTTATGAGGGAAATGTATTGCGGCTATTGATAGAGGGTGAATATTGTATTCTGAGCGAGGAGACCGTGAGAGAAAGAAGAGGAAGTTACAGCGGGTTTTTCTGTAGGTTGTATCCCTTCATTTGCTGGAAAATAACAAAGGAAGGACCTGGCAATTTCTTTGGTGGACGTAGCCCACACTGGGTGAACCACGTATATCTGTGTCTCTCTTGTATTGTGTGTCTTCTGTGTTTTATTTCTGCATTTGTTTTATTTTATTGCTCCGCGGTCCTGTTTTTCTAACACTACTCTATCAAGATTAGTCCGAAATAGGCCTATCTACTAAAGAGACAAATTCATGTGAGATTGAACATGAATTAGAAAGAAACAGGCCAAGCAAATTATATTAATGAGGACAAAACATTGCTTACAACCATAGATGGTTGCAGCAGTTTTGCCAAGTCCTCCTTGTCTACCCCTTGCTCAAAATATCCACGATCTGAATGATGATAGATTCATTGATTGCTCCCTATGAGACCATAGGTCTCTTGCCTCCAAAATATCTTTGTTCCAGCACCACTTATAAGATCATAAGTTTGGTGTGATTCTCTCTTTTCAGTCCTCTTTCACCATGAGAAAACTTGCTTATATAGCCTTGGAGAGGCTTTAACCATTTGAGATATCCTTAGGGAAGTTGAAGATTTGCCTCCTTCAGTTGAGGATATGCCCTAAGATCATGGCTGGACTAGGGATTCGAATCCAACTGCCTTCCAAGAATGAAAGGATCTTTCCCCCATTCATCTCAACAACTCAACTGCTGCCTAAAATAGGTAGCGCTCCCTCAAAAGGGGCACAGAGCGCTGTAGCACTTCCTAGTAGTGTTTAGGGGTGCGCCTGCACTCCAGAAGATAGGATCACTCCTGCAAAAGGGCTAATGCAACGCTATAATGCTCCCTGGTGGCTTATGGGGGGCACCAACACTCCTGAGATAGTTATAAGGGAGCGCTCCCCTCCAAAAACTTAGTTTTTTGAGTGTTTTCAGATGGAAAAAGGTTCAGAACCCAGTTAACCTTTCCTCCTCTTCCAAATCAAGTGTTTGACATGTGCCAAGTGTCCTCCTGATGTCATTTATGGGCACAACATGGGCATCATGGCAGTATGCTTCCCTGACACTTGCGACACTTGCAACCTTTGTAATGACGACACTTGCGACATTAACAAAGTGAGTATTTTTTATGTGTAACAAATTGCCCCCCAAAATATGAAGTTAGAAGAAAGGAACTGATAACTGAAATGATTTGTAGACTTTCAAGCAAGGGTATAGATGTAGAAAACCTGACAAAAGCTGCACACAAACATCCAACAAATATTATGACATGTTTCAAACCCAAGGTAGGCATACCTATGCTTGGGTGATCAAGACTTGCAAGATATGGCCACCAGAAAATACACTGCGGATCCATAATTGTATTGATAAAAAGGTATAGCCACTGAAAATACATTGTGGATCTATACTCTTATGACATGAACTGATCATAGCCATGAAGAATACACAGTGGATCTACGAGATTACAAGACATAGCCACGACCAATACAAAGTGTATCTATGTAACAGTATATGTGTCATTGTTCAAAAGAAACTCCATCGCAACCTGGGAAAAGTACATATCAAAGTGATCACTCAACCGAGGGTCTTCTTACCGATCTCAATGTAGTACGAATCTAACCATGTGAATAGATGTCCCGATGTCGAACATGGTAGAAACCACTTGATTACCGGTCAATGATGTAAACCATTAACAAGCGCGAGAGAGATCACCATTAATGTCAATGATTCCCAAGGTACTCTTGTACATCCCAACGAATGTGAATGGATGAGCTGAGGTCGAACATCCGTGGAATCATTCGATCAGAGGTCAATGATGTAAACCCACTGTCAGACGTGAGGAGGCCTGCCATTGAGGCATGCAGGTCCCAAAGTACTAACTGGTTTCTAAGTATAGTTCCTGGATAATCTGTTGAATTCGACAGGAATAGGCTCATCGAAGGAGGCCCTTGATGTATCCCCCATCAATGACATGAAACATACATAGAGATGTAATTGGTAGATCAAATGAACATGGACTGACATGGGTATTGAGACAAGATATTTGTGATGGCTGACTCTCGAGGCGGATACTTCTCTTGAACACTGAGGCTCAACAGCAGAAACATGAGATGGACCAAAACTTGACGATGTAGTGGATGTTGTGACTTACGTCAGGTGACCCAAAGGAGTAAAAGAAACTCAAAGGATTGGCTCAGCGCAGAGGTTCAACGGATTATAATGCGTGCAAAAGACAAAGTGTCATGTTCAAGGGTGACTCTAAGAGTTATGTGGTAATGTTCTCAAAAAGACTGCTTGGCTTGCTTCTTTCAATTTTTTCCCCCATCCAGATAGACGAGTACCTCTTTTTAATTTAACAAACTCAAGGAGCGTAACACATGCTCGATAAAACTCACCTTCGGTAAGTTCCTCTTCTTTTGTTTAATGAACTGGAAGAAGTAAGGGTTCGGTCCCATATAGGCCTGTCGATGTTTTGTTTAGCGAGTCCAAACACAAAAAACTCAAAGGTTTTTCATGATTATAGAGTCTGGAAAAACACTTAAAATAGAACTCTCTCAGTTCCTTTTTTGTAAAGTAGTCTAACAAGACCGAAAAAGAGATAAATTATCACTCAACAAAAATTTTCTTCAAATACTTTAACGAGCGTGAAGAGAACAAGGTCGCTCGGTAATCTTTTCATATTTAGAGAGTCTAAAAAGAACTTAAAGATGACTCCAATGTTGTCCTTTTTCGTAATGTTAGTCTCGCGAGCCCGAAAAAGAGATAAATTATCACTCAAAAGACGCCCTTTCAAACCGTTTAACGAGTGGGAAAGGAAGCAAGATCGCTCGGAAATCTTTTCATGTTTAGATATTCTGAAAAGAGCTTAAAGGAGACTCCAGGGGGGTTCCTTTTTCGTGTATCCATACAGGTCCAAAAAAGAGATAAAATTCTACCTGGATGCATTCTCATGTATTTACGAGCACGAGAAAGAACAAATACTAAGCTCGGTATGCCCCCAGAATGAAAGCTAGTGGCGTAAACTCCATAATGATCATCAAAGGCTGGAGACATGCCCTCCAAGCTTCAATTCAGTCACCAACTTCGAGGTTTTCACCATTTTCTCTAATAGATGAGAAAAAGGAGAGGGGTGGATGAAAAGAAGGTTCAAGAGAGGGGATTGTTTCATTTTTTAACGATCTTGACACAGGAAAAGAACTATGCTCAAGACCTCTGTTTCATTTTTTAACGAGCTTGCCACAGAGAAGAGAAACTATGCTCGAGGCTTCATCCTGATCATGGCTCCCGAGATGATAACTCTCTAGAAGGATACCATGTCAAGGGACAAAACTCGGTCATGGCCTCTAGGATATCTTCACTGGATGGAAGAAAATAACTCGAGAAGGAACACATGTCGAGGGTCGTGACAGGGGTAAGGAGATCAGGCCTACCGAAAAGATCACCATGTCAACTATCGGATCCAAAGCATCAGAAGTTGAAATCATGGGAGACAACGCCACATAATTGACATGCGGTGAGGGAAATACTGTCTACATATAAGAACCACTTAGGGAGGTAACCCAGTCGGGGTTGATGAATGAAAGTTGATCAATAGTCAAAATTCTTCCATTGTGAGGGAAAGATATCACACAGAAAAGAGTGGATACAAGAGATTTCATGGCAAAGACATAATCCCACCCAAGGAGTAAAGAGAAATCCAAGGGGTCTCGGACTACCATGACATTGATAAAGACAGTTTTTCCTCCCAAAGTTACAGGAAACTAAGGAAGGATCCCTAAAGGTTAACTAGTTCTTCTATTAAAAGCTAACAGATTCTATGTAACCGATGCAAGTTGCGGACAACCCAAAGCGTACCAAGCAACAGAAGACAAAATACTAACGGACGCACCTTCATCTATCAACATTTGAGGAACGTCCTAACCACGAACCTGTACTGTAATCTAGAAATTATGAGAGAGGGAAGACGAGGTCTAGTTAGCGCACCCCAATCAAAAAGGATGGCTTCAGTACTTGGAGGGAGTTTCACAGGAGAAGGAGGAATGCCCCCCCGTCATAGTAGAGTCTGTATTAACGAGAAAAACATGGGTAGTATCGGGTTTACTCTCTAGAAGGGGAGTAGGATCGACCGATGATTGGAGCGGATCAACCAATGGTGGACTTGGATAGACCACTTTAGCACTCTTTAGAGGAAGAGTGGGACTGACCGAGGAAGGGACTGGATCAGTCACTTTGACATTCCTCAATGGAGGAATGGGATCGACCGATGGCGAAACTAGATCGACCACTTTGGAACTCTTCAAAGGAAGAGTGGGACTGACCGAGGAAGAAACTGGATCAATCACTTTGACATTCCTCAATGGAGGAATGGGATTGACCAATGGCGAAATTGGATCGACCACTTGAGTTTCATTCTCCAAGGGAAGAATGGGTTCGACGGGTAGAAACGGATCGACCACTTTGGTGTCACTCTCTAACGAGAGAGTGGGATCGACCAGGGATGAAAATAGATCGACCACTTTGGTGTCACTCTTTTGATGAAGAGTGGGGTGATGCAAGAGCATCTCAAGTGAGCCAGCGTAGAGACAACAGACAGCTGGAAAAGCGCCCAGTACAAATTTTGAAATTACCTTGAAATTGATGTGCCATCTTAAATAAGATAATTAAGAAGGAGCGCCTTTGTATAATGTAAACGGACCTTGAGAGATTTTCTCTCATCCTTAGTAGATAAAAGGCATTTATGATAGTTAATGTAAGGTAGGTAGAATTCAATTCTAGATTAGACAGTTTTAGAGCACAAGAGGGAAACGGGATATAGACACCCTCATTGTGTATTGTAACATTAGCAGAAGACATTATTGGGAAGAAGAACATAGAAGAGAAGCAGAGAGTTTTGTAGCAGACTCCATGTACAGAAGTTCTGAATTAATACAAAGAAAGCTTTAATTCAGACTCATGGTGTTCATATATTCTCTATGTATGCATCTTTGAATGTTATGCTCAATGAATGTTTTACTCTTTCTGTCATGCAATTTCTTTTATGCTATGTATGAATGATTTCTTCTTGAATGTTTGAAATCTGAGAGAAAAGGGTAATGGAATTAGTTTCAATTGTTTCTCTATCTGAGCAAGAGTTCCTACAAGGAGTGCAGTTGAATTGTCTGCAAGGAGTGCGTTAACAAAAGATTCAAAGGTTGGTCTCTGAAAGCTCAAGAGAGATAGCTTTTGTTCTCATTTCCACAGAAGTGCAGTCAGGCACAGGAGCCATGCAAGGAGTGCATAGGCCAAGTGAAGTCTCAAGGTTGCAAACCTGAGAGAAGAATTCAGAGACTACTTTTGCAGGTGTGCACATAGTCGAAGAAGTTAAGAACTTGAAAGTATTTGAATGTTGCCGCAAGGAGTGTGTGCAAAAGCTTTCTGGAAGACTCGAAGTTGGAGAAAATTCATAAGTATTTGAAGTCTTCAAGGGTCATCGAAGGCAGGTGAAAAGACCAAGTACCTTGAAGTTTGTAAGAAAGCGTAGCAATGTCGGACCGCAGGAAGATAGATTCTCAGAGGAAGAACGGACGGTCGAGATTCTCTGAGGAGGATCCATGAATTTCTGTGGACCGTTAGATCTCACAGAGAAGCAGGGAAGTTATGGGGAAAGTATCGAAAGGTTCTAAGCTCAGGAGGAGTAGGACCATAGATCCAGGCCACAAGGGTTGTTGAATTTACACTTGGATATTTGTATCGGGTTTTCGTGGGTGGAAGTCCCGTAAACCTTGCAATGGGAATCACGAAATCATGAAATGCGATATCCCGAAAGCTAAGAGGATTTGTGTGGGATATGGAGGAGTCAGCGAGTGGACAGGTGGCACATTAGTGACAAGTAGTCAACCTCCGTTGACCATATTGGAGTTTCGTGGAGCAAAGTTCTGAAACCTTTTCATTAGGATTCGTGATATTGCGAAGTCTGAAGTGCCGATGAAGTGAAGTGGCGTTGAAAATTCAAATCTTGCGAGTGTATCAGAGTTTCGGAAAATTGGGATTCGGGAGTCAAGGAGACAAGTTTCTCGACATCGCGATCGACGAAATCACGATAAGGAAAATCCCAAAAAGGAAAGAGAAGGGTCAACGTTGACTGCATCGAGTTTTGGGGATTCGAGAGACCAACGCTTGACCACTGGATTCACGAAGTTGCGAAGCCTGATCTCCTAAGTGCAAAGAGGGGAGCCCGTGAGAGTTTGTTGTGGGTGCAAATTTCCCGATAGGTAAATAGAAGGACCGTTTAGATTTCTTCGGGCCAGCGGTAAAGAAAAGATCCTATGTTGACGTGGACCTTTCGACCTGTGGGTTGTGAAGGGAGCGTGCATCGATGTCAAGTTTGGTATCAGAGCACAGAAAGGTTCTTTGCTTTCTGTAGCAGAGAAAGATAATTCACCATGCCACCAAGGAGAAGGGATAGACAAACACCCGATCCACCAAAGAATAGGGAAATGCCGAGAAGAAGAGGCAGGCAGATGAAAGATCCAGCCATGGAGAGAGAGATGCATGATCTATGAGCCAAACTCAAAGACATGGAGACAGCACAAAGATGCACAGTCAGTGCTGGGGATCTTAGTGATTCCAAAAGTGAGATTGAGGCTAAACATGAAGAAGAAGTTGCAGCTAAAGATGCAGCAAACGAATGCTTGATCAGAGTTATTGCAAGGATGGGTGCAAGAGAGAAGATGGACATTCTAGCTTATGAGGGAAACTTGGATGCAGAGGAGCTTCTAGACTGGATTAGAGCTCTGGACACATACTTTGACTATGAAGATGTCGAAGAGGACAAGAAAGTCAAGCATGTTGTCACGAGATTGAAGGGACATGCAGCATTGTGGTGGGATGAACTACAAGCTGACAGACGCTGCAAGGGAAAGCAAAAGATCAAAAGCTGGGACAGAATGATCCCAAAGATGAAGGTAAAATTCATCCCTAGAGACTACCAAATTACTATGTTCAGGAGAATACAGAACCTGAGACAGAAGCTGATGACAGTAAAAGAATACACTGAAGAATTCTACAAGCTGAACATCAGGGCAGGACATCGGGAGAGCGATGATGAAAAGGTTGCCAGATATCTGAATGGTCTGAGATATGACATTCAGGATGAGATGAGCATGGTAACCATACAAACAGTGGAGGATGCTTATCAGATGGCTCTAAAGGATGAGGAGAAGCTGAGACAAAAGCAGGGTCAAAGAGGCCGAGGCAGGAGTCAGCCCAGAGGCAAATCAGTTGCCTAGGATAAATATCAGAAGCCCAAGGAGGAATAGAAGAAACATCAGACTCGAACTGAGAGAGGTGGAACCTCACAATGAGGGAAATATGCTGAATAAAGAGGACAACATACTGAGCAAAGAGGAGATTATGCTGACAACAATACTTTTCCTCGTACTAGAGGTAGAGGAAGAGGAAGAGGTGGAGTAATAACATGCTTCACATGTGGAAAGAATGGGCACAAGTCTTACGAGTGTCCAGATAAAAAGAAGGAAAGTGGAGAATCTCACATCGTCGAGGAATAGAGGTGAGATGTTGAGGCAGAAGATGCTGAAGGTGGAAGATCGTTGATGATGCAAAAATCTCTTTTGACACCAGAGAAGAAGGTGGAGAGTTCAGTCCAAAGGACCATACTTTTCCAGACTACTTGCAAGACCAAGGACAGGGTATGCAAGGTCATTGTGGACAGTGGTAGCATTGATAATCTCATTTCTACGAAGATGGTAGAAAAGCTGGAGCTGGAGACGATTGATCATCCAAGCCCATACAAAATTTTGTGGCTACAAAAAGGACACCAGGTAACTGTCACTAAACAGCGTCTAGTTGAGTTTAATATAGGAGGATATAATGATAAGATGTTATTTGATGTCATTCCTATGGATGTTTGTCATCTATTGCTGGGTAGACCATGGAAATATGACAAGAATGTGATTCATGATGGGAGAATGAACACATACGCCCTAGAGAAGAAAGGGAGGACACACATGTTGCTTCCAATCAAGGATAAGGAGGTGAAAGTGGAAGTAAGAAACACTGTACTTCTCATGAGTGGGAAGGAACTTCTTATAGAGGTCAAGAAGAAGGAGGATCCACAGTTCATTGTGGTCAGGAAACTGAGGATTGTTTTGACTAGCACAAGAGTGGATGATTTACTAGAAGAGATTCAGGAACTGCTGGAAGAGTTCGTTGATATAGTAGTGGATGAATTACCTCGTTCGTTGCCATCGATTAGAAGTGTGAGTCATCATATCGATCTCATACCAGAAGCTAGTTTACCAAACAAAGCTGCGTACAGATTGACGCCGCAAGAGAATGAAGAGGTCAAAAGACAAGTCCAGGATTTGTTGGACAAAGGTTTGGTCAGAGAAAGCTTGAGTCCATGTGCTGTTCCAACAGTACTCAGTCTGAAGAAAGACGGAGGCTGGAGGATGTGTACTGACTTGAGGGCGATTAATAAGATAACCATCAGGTATAGATTTCCATTGCCAAGGATGGATGATCTAATGGATTGCTTGAGTGGAGAAAAGTATTTTTCAAAAATTGATTTGAAAAGCGGTTATCATCAAATTCACATGAGAGAAGGTGACGAATGGAAGACAACATTCAAAACCTATGAAGGGTTGTATGAATGGCTTGTTATGCTGTTTGGCTTAACAAATGCACCAAGTACCTTCATGAGGTTGATGAACGAAGTCCTGAGGGAGTTCATCGGAAAATTTGTTATCGTATATTTGGATGACATATTGGTTTATAGTAAAATAGTGGCAGAGCATCTGAAGCATTTTGCTACAGTGATGCAGAGGCTACAGCAGGAGAAGCTGTTGATAAATATGAAGAAGTCCTCATTCATTAAGACAGAGCTCATTTACTTGGGATTTGTTATTTCTACAGATGAGTTGAGGATGGATCCAGATAAGGTGGAGGTAATCAATAATTGGCCATCACTGAAGAACATATTTGAGGTGAGAAGTTTTCATGGATTGGCTAGTTTCTACCAAAAATTCATTAGGAATTTCAGTGGAATTAGTGCAGCTATGATGGATACAGTGAAGAAAAGACACAAATTTTTTCACTGGACAGAAGAAGCTGAGAAAAGTTTTAATCTATTGAAGAAGAAGATTATGGAACAACCAATTTTGGTGTTGCCGGATTTCCGAAAGACATTTCAAGTGAAATGCGATGCAAGTGGATTTGCAATAGGGGTAGTTTTGAGTCAAGATGATAGGTCGATAGAGTACTTCATCAAGAAGTTGAATGAAGCGAAAGTAAAATACTCCACGTATGATAAGGATTTTTATGCTACCATCCAAGCATTGAAAAAATAGAGACATTACTTGATCCCAAAAGAATTTGTATTATACAGTGACAATCATGCACTGTAGTTTGTGACTCAACAGGAAAAGTTGAATCAGAGACATGTCAAGTGGGTGGAATATATGCAGAATTTCACTTTTGTGATTAAACGTATTTTTGGTACTGCTAACAAAATTGTTGATGCTTTGAGCAGGAAGTGTTTTCTGTTGTAGGAGTTCAGAGTCAAAACGTTGGGTTTTGATGATCTCAGGGACATGTACGCAGATGATCAGGATTTTAAAGAGGCGTATGAAGCAACTGAGAATCCAATTCTCAGGGATAGAAGCCAATGGACAGAATACATGATCCAGGAAGGATTACTGTTTAGGGGTAATCAATTGTGTATTCCAAAATGCTCCATGAGGGAGAATCTGCTAAAGGAGAAACACAGTGGAGGATTGGCAGGGCACTTTGATCACGACAAGACGTTCGCAAAATTGAATGAGTCATATTTTTGGCTGGGAATGCGAGCAGACGTCAAGAGATTCATGGACAGATGTAGAATTTGCAGGCATTCAAAGGGAAGAAAATAGAATGCGGGGTTCTATCAACCATTGCCCACACCTGAGAGGCCGTGGGATACAATTAGCATGGATTTCATATTGGGGTTGCCAAGAACACAAAGAGGTTTTGATTCAATCTTTGTGTTGGTGGATAGATTTTCCAAGATGACACACTTCATTCCATGATAGAAAACCAGTGATGCAACTCACATTGCAAATCTGTTTTTCAAAGAGATCATTCGACTTCATGGTTTTCCAAGGAGTATAGTTTTGGATCGAGATACTAAGTTCATAGGACACTTTTGGAGGACCTTGTGGAAGAAGTTGGTGATCAAAAATTGGACCAGGGGATCAAAATTTGCTCAAATTTCAAAGTGTTCAGAATACGATGAAAATGGTGCCATTGCGTCCATCTCATCTTCCTGATTCCAGCAGTATATTTACTTTCTCAAACGGAGTCCGTATGGAGAAGATATCACGATCTGTTCGCCAAGGCAAACAGGCAAAAATTTGATGCTGACTGTACCTGTCCGTACAGTCTGTACGGTGACATGGCAGAGGTCGTACGACTCACACGTGGCAGTTGATGTGGCAGGCATTTACTGGTTAGCAATTGGACAAATGTGGTTTTGACACGTGGCATCTATTGAGCAATGGTATGGTGCCACGTGGCCCAGTCATGGGCGGCCACATGGCACCCATTTATTGGCTTTTTGTCTATTGGTTGGTTTACTAAAAATTTTATGGGTCCGTGGGGTTCGACCCCCGGACCTCTCTCCACCGTGGAAGGCTTTAACAAAGGCCAAATTACCAACGTGTCGCTTGATGTTTCTTACTATACACATATGTTTAAAATTATTTAAAATCGAAACTATAGCATTTTGGCGCGGGGGTCGGGCTAGGGCTTAGCCCCAGCCCGCAGTTTTGTGGTTCCACATATGACCCTTACCAAAGGTTTACGCGGGAGTCAGCCCACCATACAAATGGCCAGCCCGCAGTTTTGTGGATTGTTTCATGTGACCATTCAATGTGTCAATGCGTGCGTATTTATATATATATCGGAGCCGGTGGTCACATTTGTTATGCTATATGACCATACGCTACATGGAATGGAGCACGGGCTTTTGTATATGGTTTAAACCCACGGTTTTATGCCTTTTATATGACCATGCCTATTGGTATATATGTGCGTGGGATTTTCATTTAATTAAATCCCTGGTTTTATGTGTTGTTACATGTGACCATTCTCTGGAAACGGAGGGCGCGTGCGGGAGGAATTTCAATTGGAGCCCGGTTCTATGTGTGTTCCATATGCCCACTATGTAAAGTGGCGTGGGGGATTTGAATTGGTTTTAGTTTTGGTGCAAACGGATAACACACACGCACCTGGACACTTGTCAAGTCCAGGTTCATTCTGGCAACTTAGCCCTTTTTATGCGCGGGACGTGGCCATATGGTCCCCCATGCGCCCAACACCTCCGTCCTTGGGGGCTTTAATTCCGCTAACGGTGTGACATTTTGGCACCAATTTCAGAATGTGTGCGTTTTCTGAGTTTAGGCACGGAAAATGCCCAGAGGCTAGGTTCACTCACACACAGGTGCAAAATGGCGAACCAGGGACAGCAAGCTTGAAGGAGAAAAATGGCAGGAGGCCTAACTTCTTCAGTTTTTGACCAAATGAGGTGCCAAAAAAGCCCAGCTAGGGGTTTTTGGACGTTCTGAGTCCATTGGAACTATTTTCATAGGCATTTGAAGACTTATTTTTCAGGTTTTTCACCATTGAAGTTTGAGGAAGCTCAAGGGAGATTGAAGCCCTCATTGTTTGAGGCTTTGCTCAGATGAGCACATGTCTATTTTCTGTGACTGAATAGTCATTTTTGACTAATTATTATTCTCTGAACACATTGGGATAGGTTTCAGATCCATTGGAGGACTTTTACAGGTGTTTTTTTCCACAGAGAAGCTCAGGGAAGCTTAGAGGCCACATGTAGAAGAG
>CBVK0101314170.1:0-11681 GCA_900067695.1 Picea abies | reverse complement strand
TCTGAACCCAATGGTATAGTCTGTAAATCCATTGGAGTTGAGCAGTAGCTTTTAAAAGAACATTTGACAAACTAATCCCAAAGAGCCAAGTCCATTGAAGGAGGCTCAAGGAGATGTAGCCCAGAGAGGGGTGAACTCCTTTATCATCTTGGTATTGTTGTGAGTTTGTTGTGTTATTTGCTACAATTTATATTGTTTTGCATTGGTTTATAACACCTACTTAACCTTTTAAAAGAACATTTCCTCACACATGAATATTGAAAAGAAGAAGCATGAACTTAACACATAAACCCTCTTGCATATTTTAACACATGAAGCAAGGCCCTGTAAGGTTTATTTTATTGAAGTAGAGGGTGCTTGCATAGCATAACAAGTCAGCCTTCTATTTTCAGATCAGTTGGGAACTAACTTATCATTTAGTTTAGCTTATCATCCTCAGACAGATGGATAGACAGAAGTGGTGAACAGAAGTCTGGGAGACTTGCTGAGAAGCTTGGTGACAGAACACCATAGCCAGTGGGACAACATATTACCGCAAGCAGAGTTTGCTTATAATGACTCAGTTAACAGGAGCATAGGGAAGAGTCCATTTTGGGTTGTCTATGGCATGCAGCCAAGAGGAATTTCTAAATTGAGGGATTTAGAATAGACTGAGACTAGGAGCGCTAGTGTAGAAGATTTCGCAGAGGCGATGAAAGAACTTCACAGCCAGGTGAAGAAGAGAATACATAATTCAAGCCAAGAATATAAGCGAAGAGCAGATCAGCATAGAAGACAACTTCACTTTGAGGTTGGTGATTTGATTCTGGCACATTTGAGAAAAGAAAGGTTTCCGAGAGGAACATATAATAAGTTGAAGATGAAGAAAATCGGACCATGTAGGGTCTTGAGGAAATTCAAGGCGAATGCTTACAAGATTGAATTACCCGATGGGATCGGAATTTCTCCGATATTCAATATCTCATATTTGTACCCATATAAGGCTGGGGAAGTAGAAAATGAACAACCAGTGATCCAAGGGACAAAATATATTCTAGTTGCAGATAAGCCGCAGATGGAGCGCATACTGGACAAAAGAGTGATCAAGAAGACTAGGCGAAACCAATACTTTGAATATTTGGTTAAGTGGAAGAACCATCTAGTTGAAGATGTCAGCTGGGAGAACAAAGCAAAGATTCAGAAGCATGGACACATAGTGCATGAGCTCATGGACAGGAGCCCATGAAATTTTTCAAGCCAGGGAGTATGATGCAGGAGCATCTCAAGCGAGCTAGCGCGGAGACAACGGACAGCTGGAAAAGCGTCTAGCACAAATTTTGAAATTACCTTGAAATTGATGCGCCATCTTAAATAAGATAATTAAGAAGGAGTGCCTTTGTATAATGTAAATGGACCTTGAGAAATTTGATCTCATCCTTATTAGATAAAAGGCGTTTATGATAGTTAATGTAAGGTAGGTAGAATTCAATTCTAGATTAGATAGTTTTAGAGCGCAAGAGGGAAACGGGATATAGACACCCTCATTGTGTATTGTAACATTAGCAGAAGACATTATTGGGAAGAAGAGCATAGAAGAGAAGCAGAGAGCTGTGTAGCAGACTCCATGTACAGAAGTTTTGAATTAATACAAAGAAAGTTGTAATTCAGACTCATGGTGTTCGTATATTCTCTGTGTATGCATCTTTGAATGTTATGCTCAATGAATGTTTTACTCTTTCTTTCATGCAATTGCTTTTATGATATGTATGAATGATTTCTTGTTGAATGTTTGAAATCTGAGAGAAAAGGGTAATGGAATGAGTTTCAATTGTTTCTCTATCTGAGCAAGAGTTCCTGCAAGGAGTGCAGTTGAATTGTCCGCAAGGAGTGTGTTGACAAAAGATTCAGAGGTTGGTCTCTGAAAGATCAGGAGAGATAGGTTTTGTTCTCATTTCCATAGAAGTGCATTCAGGCACAGGAGCTGTGCAAGGAGTGCGCAAGCCAAGTGAAGTCTCAGGGTTGCGAACCTGAGAGAAGAATTTAGAGATTGCTACTACAGGTGTGCGCGGAGTCGAAGAATTTAAGCACTTGAAAGTATCTGAATGTTGCCGCAAGGAGTGTGCACAAAAGCTTTCTATAAGAATCGAAGTTGGAGAAAATTCATAAGTATTTGAAGTCTTCAAGGGTCGTCGAAGGCAGGTGAAAAGACCAAGTACCTTGAAGTTTGTAAGAAAGCGTAGCAACGTCGGACCGCAGGAAGATAGATTCTCAGAGGAAGAATGGACGATCGAGATTCTCTGAGGAGGATCCACGAATTTCCATGGACCATTAGATCTCACAGAGAAGCAGGGAAGTTACGAGGAAAGTATCGAAAGGTTCTAAGCTCAGGAGGAGTAGGACCGTAGATCCAAGCCACAAGGGTCGTTAAATTTACACACGGATATTTGTATTGGGTTTTCATGGGTGGAAGTCCCGTAAACCTTGCAACGGGAATCACGAAATCACGAAACACGATATCCCAAAAGATAAGAGGATTTGTGTGGGCTACGGAGGAGTCAGCGAGTGGACAGGTGGCGCACTAGTGACGAGTAGTCAACCTCCATTGACCATATCAGAGTTTCGTGGAGCAAAGTTCTAAAACCTTTGCATTAGGATTCGCGATATTGCGAAGTCCGAAGTGCCGATGAAGTAAAGTGGCGTTGAAAATTCAAAGCTCGTGACTATATCGGATTTTCGACAAATCGGGATTCGAGAGTCGAGGAGACAAGTTTCTCGACATCGCGATCGCCGAAATTGCAATAAGGAAATTCCAAAAAAGGAAAGAGAAGGGTCAGCATTGACTGCATCAGGTTTTGGGTATTCGAGAGATCAACGCTTGACCAATGTATTAGCGAAGTTGCGAAGCCCGATCTCCTAAGTGCAAAGAGGGGATCCCGTGAGAGTTTGTTGTGGGTGCAGATTTCCTGATAGGGAAATAGAAGGATCGTTTAGAGTTCTTCGGGCCAGTGGTAAAGAAAATATCTTGTGTTGACGTGGACCTTTCAACCTGTGGGTTTTGAAGGGAGCGTGCGTCGATGTCATGGGGTTGATCGATGACGAAACTAGATCAGCTACTTGGGTTCGTGGTTCAATCGAGGAGGAAACTAGATTGACCACCTAATCAATCAGACTGACCGAGGATGGAACCGGATTGACCAGTCCATCAACCAACGATGGGTCGGAGGAAAGCTTACGATAACCTTTTGGAAGTTGAATTTTTTCCAAAAGAGAAGAAGCCTCGTCCATGCAAGGAAAAAGGTGAGAGTAATGATAACCTTTACATAACATGCAAGGGAACTTGACAGTTTGCTTCTTCTTACCAACTTGAACATCACTAGTTGATGAGGTATCATCAACATGACTGACAGAGGCCGATGACATGGAGGACCACATTTTTAAGACCTGGGTAAGACCGGGGCAATCCCTCAAAAATTGGTCACCCTTATAAAGGCTGCAAGGGAATTTAGGTTTTGGATTCTTCATTTTAATCTTGTTGACCTCATCAACACTCCTAGTACTATTAATAGTAACTGGTTTCTTAGAGCCAACATCTGATGTTGTTGTGGCCTTTGTCCTTTTTGGGTTCTTCTTCTTCTTCTCTTTTCATTTCTTCTTCTTCTAATCAACCTGGCTACTTTCTTTAGAGATTTCACTAGGCGAAGAAGGAGAAATGGAAGGAGACTTGATGGGTGAAGAAGGTGAAAATTCGTCATGAGGTTGATGTGTGGGTGGTGTATTGACATCCAAAGTATTAGGTGCAACTGAAACATTAGGAGGATTCGGGATCACTGGAGTGGGGAACAACCAAACTGGTAATCCAATAGTGAGTCCTGGAAGACACAGTGTGGCAACATATGGAGGAGCAAAGTTTCCAAATGAAGGAAAGGTATAAGGTTCCCCAGGAGAAGGGGTTCCTCCATTGGTACTCCCAGGATTCGATGCCATTAACACTAACTCGATCTAAGGTCCACTAAGTAAAACAAACAACACACGCTATGAATCTGAGAAGCAATCAATCAAACAAAACCTTCCCATGATGAAATTGCTAGTTGGTGATGAAATCCAATGTCGTGAGATCAAAATAGGAAGGGGCAGGGATAGAGCGGGTGGATCAGTTACGTTGGCAACCTGCTTAACAGACTTACGCCTTGGTGCAAGCTTCTACATAGTAATTGTGGATTTACCCTCCAAGGAGCCCGAGTGAGTTTGACCAACGTCTGTTCCAGGTACAGTGAAACTTCCCTTCAGCGTCACCTTGTGTGAGACCCTAAAGATTGTGGCTACTAAGGTCACCAACTCGTAGTCAGCCCCTGGGCAGGTACAGTCGACAGTCCAGTCGGAACGTATGGGCAGGATAACAAGTCCTAAATCAACTTCAAAGGCTCCCACACATAATCCTGGGTATACCTTCCAGTGACCCCCAATATACGATCTGAGCACTACAAACAGTTGGGCCACGGAGGGATAACCTCGTGCGTAACCCCTATGTAAGAGGGGGATCCCAGGCAGACTAATACGACAGTTGGATTTGACTCTCCCTACCGCAAGATACTAAGTTTGTTCGATAGCTTTGGAAATTTATCCTCTCAACCTATTACAAAGCCCTACACCTTAAACTAATGTAGGTTTGCTAACAAAGATGTAAAAAGTCTAATAAATTTTAGTTAAGCGTTGATTTTAATGGTTGTTGTTTACTCAGAGGGTGTACGAAAGTGAAACTGATAGAATGACGACTCAATTCCCAAAAATATGCATGAAATATGATAAGAAATCGTTTCTTTTCAATGAATACCTATTTAAGGGAAGGAGGAAGAGTCGTTTTCACTATCAAACACTTGATAAGGAATGCCCTCAATCAATTTTGTTCTCAATCAAGTCCAATATGATGCTACAACAACATTTCAGAAATGCAAACTAATCATTAAGATGTACTTTTGTCATTTTCATGCGAATGATGATCAATTCAATGAAAAACTTGTCCTACCAACTACCCTTTCAGATCAAGGAGATTCGGACAAGAAAACACAGATTTCGCACAAACAACACACCCTTTTGCAATCAAACAAGAGAAAGAAAATCAAAAACGCAAAAGGAAGGAGAAAGATATTGGATCAGATGACCTCAAAGAACCAAATGAGAAGAGTTACAGACTTCAGATGTCCTTCACTGGAGTTCCCGCTCAGTCAGATAGGAGAGAAGAAAGCAACGGATTGATTTCAAGCTCCCAACAGCAAAAACTCAAAAATAAGGGAGAAGGGCATAAAATATGAACAATAAGGTGTTTACTTCTCAGGAGGAAGCATGTCAAAGTTCAAAAGAAGAAGCATTGGATCCCAAAGCAGCTCAGCAAGTGAAAAAACAGGGTCTGGGCCTTTAAAAAATACAATTTTTGAAGAGATGTTGGGCAAAAAAGGGTTGGTGCTCTGGTATAAGGGCCACCAGAGTGTTATAAATCTCTTTATAAGACTTCCAGGGAGTGTTGGCACTCTGCTAACATGGGCATGGGGGCGCCAAGCTCAAAAAACTCATAAAAATGTCAAAAAACCCAAAATTTTGATCAAATTTTGACAGGCAAGCTGAGTGTGATGGGGTAAAGAGTCAATCAGAAAGTGCAATCAGATATGAAGGGGTGAACAAGGTCTAAACAAAATCATAGTGTAAGGCAAGTTCTATGAGGAAAAAACAAAACTAAGAAAGTTCTGATTCTTCCCCAGTGGAGTCGCCAATTTCTGTTGAAGGAAAATCTCCCTGCGGACAAGTAGATATCCTCAAAGAGCTAGACTCTTAACTCTAAGATAGAAAGTGCTTATCATGGTCACTGACTTCCTTTTAGATCTAGGTGGACTAGTGTGTGAGGAGGAAGGAGAAAAGAAGTACCTTTTACCGGTGTTTGTCCCTGCATGCTCCGAGTTGAGCTCCAATCGTTCGCTCCTCGATAAGCCCTGTAGACAAATAAAGTACGACTACTTCCTACTCTATCAATATTAGTCCGAAATAGGTCTATCTACTAAAGAGAAAAATTTATGTGAGATTGAACACGAATTAGAAAGAAACAGGCCAAGAAAATTATATTATTGAGGACAAAACATTGCTTACATGCATAGATGGATTGCAGCAGTTTCGCCAAGTCTTCCTTGCCTACCCCTTGCTCAAAAGATCCACGATATGAATGACGATAGCTTCACTAATTTCTCCCTATGAGATCATAGGTCTCTTGCCTCCAAAATATCTCTGTTCCAACACCACTTATAAGATCATAAGTTTGGTGTGATTCTCTCTTTTTAGTCCTCTTTCACCATGAGAAAACTTGCTTATATAGCCTTGGAGAGGCTTTAACCATTTGAGATATCCTTGGGGAAGTTGAGGATTTTCCTCCTTCAGTTGAGGATCTTCCCTAAGATCATGGCTGGACTAGGGATTTGAATCCAACTACCTTCCAAGAATGAAAGGATCTTTCTCCCATTCATCTCAACAACTCAATTGCTGCCTAAAATAGGTAGCACTCCCTCAAAAGGGGCATCAGAGCATTGTAGCACTCCCTAGTAGTGTTTAGGGGGGTGCCAACACTCCTGAATATAGGAGCGCTCCTGCAAAATGGTTGATGCAGCACTATAACGCTCCCTGATGGCTTATGGGGGGCGCCAGCACTCCTGAGATAGTTATAAGGGAGCGCTCCCCTCCAAAAACTTAGTTTTTTGAGTGTTTTCAGATGGCAAAAGGTTCATGAGCCCAGTTACCCTTTCCTCCTCTTCCAAATCAAGTGTTTGACATGTGCCAAGTGTCCTCCTGATGTCATTTACAGGCACGGCATGGGCATCATGGTAGTATGCTTCCTTGACACTTGCGACACTTGTGATCAAAATGTGACACTTGCAACCTTTATAATGACGACACTTGCAACACTATCAAAGTGAGTATTTTTTATGTGTAACACTTTGTCACAATGAATAAGAGGAGACAATTGAGAGCACGTTCATTCAAAAATAGCATAGAGAACTGGAGGTCCTTAGGGACATATCAACCACATGAAAAAACCTTTTGATACAGACACAATAGTAAGCCACAGGGTCTCCTTATAACTCCCAGTCTGGGCAATGGAACAACAGTTATCCATAGAGGAAGACAATGATGGGTAGGGTAGAAAAACTGATGCACATATTTCATTTTACATTTGCAGAAGAGAGGTGAAGGTCAACTGAACAATGACAGTTACCAAGAACACACAAAGATATAACCTCTGTTTATTTTCTTGAGATTCGAACTATTTGACAACAATACTGGTGAGGATGCCTAACACCGAGGCATAACTTATATCATCTTAGAACCATACGATATATATCAACATTATGGCCACCCTAAGACCAATTCTCGAGATACTTTGGTTCCAAGACAATGAGAATGAGCCCACGACCATGAATCTGGTACGAGAAATAGACAGTAACCAACTGGCAGTCTGAACACGACTGGATAGGGTTACACTCATGACTGTGAGGAAGCAACTGACAATATTACACAAAGCGAAACCCTCCACCATTAATACAGAGCAATATATAACCAATTCACTTATTATCTATAGAGACCCACCACGATTTTAACCAATATAGAAATCAATGAATGCACAACTCAACCAAAAACCAATTCTTTTGCTTGTAATCCAAACAATTACACATTCATTCCAGAGAGAAATAACACACATTTACACAGTTTCAATTCTCAGGAAAAAAAAAACCCAAGCATTATTGAGCCATTTTTTGTTCATACACAACGCATAATTCATGGATGGGGTGAAAAAGAACCATACCTATAACAGAGAGCTTAAAAGTGCGAGATGGTTGAGTGTCTTTCTTCCCAAACCTGAAATGCGGAGCTTAACCACCAACAAACTGAAATGCAACAAAGAAAAATACTAGGGTGACAGTCGATGGGGGGAGTATGGAGTGACATGAATTTACTACACGTCGCTTCCATCTCCTATCCTATTCAATTCCAAAGTACAAGACAACCAACATTCACTAATGCATTAAAACATGTAATCAATTTCCAAACCATTGAAATCTACGATGATATTCCTTGCCCAATGTGCCACCCAACATCACACGTTAACCTTTGCCAAGTTTTCATGCCATATCATATGTAATGCAATGTTATATGCGCCCCAAAACAAAATCAAATGAAAATCGCATAGCCACTAACCAACCAAATAATAGTTAGGACTAACACTAACATTTTTTATCTTTCCATTTGCATATAATCCTTAACATAACTCAAACATAGATCCTTTCCTCTTAGGATTTTTTCCGTAAGTTTCTTTTCTTTGTTTTGGTTATGTTATTTCTACTATATTTCTTGTGTATGTGTGGCCAGGTAATAAATCATGGTGATTTGTGACATGATTAAATCATAGCAACTGTAAACACGTGCCCATCATAACATAAACATAATGCTTTGAATTACAGAAACATCCCATAAAATGCATCATCCACTTGTTACTATGTCAAAATGAAACCAAGACTGCATTGTCAACCATATAGGGATGTGTAAGCAGCGTTGAAATAGAAACAAAAAATGTGTGATATGACTATCTTCGAGCCTCCAGTCTACAAGGGGGTCACACCTACTAGTATTATATTATTGACATAGTTTAAATAATAGGGCTTTAGCAATACTTTTTGGGTGAAATTCCTTATTGCGATTTTAATCATCAACAAACTGGAGACTCCACAGGGAAATCTATTTCCAGCAGATTAATAACTCAGAATGTATGGTTCCACAGACCAAGTAACATCGGATCAAGAAGATATAAATCAGAGTGATTATACCACAGGGGGAAGTGAGCGGATTTAATGGAAAAATGACCGGAAATTTGGGAATAACTCATGGAAAGTGTTAAGTATGAGAGGGTTTATCCATGTAAGCATAATCATTCAACCATAATTTTCTCTTGAATTCAAGGAGAAAAATTTTCTGGACTTTCTCTTTTGAATCTCAAAATGGATGAAGAAATGGAAAGCAGAAGCGGGATGTAACCAACTATCTCATAAAACAACAGTGAAAGCATAAAACAAATTCAATGATGCCTTTAAGGAGAACATCGTGACAACCGTGTAAGCTTGATTTTTATTGACTAAAAATACTTTGCAGGAGTGTCGCTGTGGAAGAACTGATCCAACATTTTATTCTTGACAAAAATTGAAATCAAAAGAACAAAAGCAAGAAATGTCATAACATAAATGAAACTGCAAAATTGAAAACAACAGAAATGGAATGACATAAATGAAAACAATAGAAAGAAAACTACTAAAATGAAAGAAGAATTGAAAACTATTGTAAAATCATAAATGAAAACTACTAAAATGAAAGCATAATTGAATTACTAAAATACAGAACAATCCAAACAACATTAAACTCTTCAAGTTGGTTCCATGTAGCATTTTAAGTGAGAACCATTAGTGTTGTAGGAAAAAAATCACTCTTGTAAATCCTTTAGAATGTAAGAGTTTGCATCCAGGACAAAAGTGATCTTGAAAGGACCCAAACATAAATTTTGAAACTTTGAAACATCTGATTGTCTTTTAGAGTACACAATTAAGTCATCGAGATAGATATGAATAATCTTGCCGATCAAATCATCAAAAGTTATCTACATATCCCTTTGAAAAGTGGCACCTGCATTGGATAATCCAAAAGGCATACGTTCATAAGAAAAAGTGCCCCAACGAGTAATAAAAGTGGTTTTGTATTTATCTGCCTTTTTTACCTTGATTTGATTGTAACCAGAGAAACCGTCAAGTAAGGACATCATCTGTGACCATGAAACTTGCTGCAAAATCATTTCCATATTAGCCCGATTCAATGCGCTAAAATCTACGCATAATCCGATTTGACCAGTTTTTTTTCGAATGGGAACCAAATTAGAAACCCATTCTGAATACTTAACCGTGAAGATAATCCCAACCTTCAAGAGTTTTTCCAACTCCTTTGGAATAGTTGCTTCCAGTGCAGGGTTGATAGGTCTTTGTTTTTTCCTAACTGGTTTTATGCTCTCCTTGATAGGAATGACATGTTGTATAAGAGAGGGATCAAAACCATGAAGATCCTCATAATACCAAGCAAAAACATCTTGAAATTCACCAAGCAGTCTGAAAAACTTCAATTTTTCTTCACAGGAACATTGGGCACCTATTTTAACATTCTTTAGGGACTCAGGTGTTCCAATGTTCAAGGAAATGGTTTCTCCCACTTTCCTTTTCGACTCCTCTTCTTTACGTTTCTCTTGTTGCCTACATCACTCAATGAAAATGAACTCTCTAGAGGAGTCAATCCCTTAGGAATCTTGTTATCTTCCATTGCTATAATTTCCTTAGGCTTAATAGGTTCATTTTGAATGAAAGCACATATGCTCTCATCACTAGGGAAGACCTGCCATGATTCTATATTGTCAGGGATATGTGGATGATATAGAGATTGAAAAGTACGTTCATGTCTTTGTGGCAGAAGTTTCCGATTAGGAGAGGCTGCAAAAACAAATAATCGATCAGCCATTGAGTTCAATTCCCTCTTAACATGAGTAATGTTGAAAGATAGTAGGTTCGAGATAAGTGCCCAAACAATTTGGGTGTAGTGTTTCATCAACTTGTTGCTAGGAGAGTATATCTTACGTACAAGGTTCACAACAAGCTTGAAATTACCAAAAACTGTAAGGTGACCACAACCCAGATTATAGGTGTTTTTAATGCCTAGCAGTAATGCTTCAAATTCAATGAAATTTATTATGCAAGCAAATTCTAACCTATAAGAAAAATTATGAATTTTCCCCACACGACAGTACAAGATAATGCCAGCTCTGTTTCCTTCATTAGAGCAAGAACCATCAAAGTGCATATTCCACATATCATCGTCTAAGTCAATTTGTTCCAAGGGAGTGTTATCTTCCTTGAAAAAGATGGAATATACTCCTAGGTCCTCTTCAATATAATTCACATTAGGCTATGGAACACTTTCTATGTAAGGTGAAATCCTTCCCTCTCTAAAGACTATGATGTTTTTACCATTTCAAAAAATGGATAAGTGTGTCCTGTTGAGTGATAGGTATCCACCCATCGAAGCTTTCCAATGTCTTCCTAATATGATCGAGTAGTTACTTACTGGCATATCGATTACCTGAATATTAAGGGTCGTCCTAATTTCAGGGTGTGTGCACAAAACCAAGGTCACATCCTTGATTTCACCTATGGTCGTTTGTTGTAGACTATTATAAGAGATCATGCTTCTGGGGTTTTCATTTGTACAAGACAATCCTATCTCTTCCATAATAATCTTTGACATTACACTTGGGCTTGAACCGCCATCAATGAGGCAACAATGGGAAATCTTATCCATAATCTTTACAGAACTATAAAAAGGGGGATTTTTTACAGGGTGTCTAAAGTTATGTACACCTACTTTATTTAAAGACGAATCCTCTTCATCTACCTCTTCAAATAGGTTGACTACAAAGGAATCTTTTCCTTCCATGAATTGCTTTAGATGATTCTATTGTTCAGGGACAACAACCATGTCCAGAAGGGCTTCATCTGCTTTGATGTTGGACAACTAATTTAGAAATTTGTATTTGGAAGAGGGGAGAGGGGAGGTAGTTCCTTGACTGTTAGGAGCCTTAGGAA
>CBVK0101314168.1:0-14216 GCA_900067695.1 Picea abies | reverse complement strand
ATGTCATAGTCCATTCTGAAAATGAAAAATCTAGGAACACATAAAAGCAGGAGGAAAACTAGCCTTCCCGAATTAGAGCATAGACGGAACCCTCATTCCATACTTAGCCAGTTTTTGGATGGCGAGTTCTCGGGCTGGGGACCTGAAAAGCGGGTTTTTGTTGTTCCATAACCTTCAAATAGCACTGAGAGTTCTGTGATGTACAAATTGATAATAGGACCTACAGACTATTTGAATTTCAAGGGGCTCGTGTCCAAAAAATTTAACAGTCGGGAATTACTTTTCTTTACATAGGTTTTACACACGGTGGTGGGAAAATGTACAAAAAATATAGTACCAATGTCTGTTACACAGGGTGGTGGACAGGAGGACCAAATAAATAGCATTCTTGAATTAGTTTTCTTTAAAACAAGGGCTCGTGGATACAAGAAATTGGAATGTATCAAACTATAGGTTTTTGGAGAGCATAAATTGTACATAGCAAAAACTTAATTTTTTAAATTAGATATTTACTTTTATACATACGAAATGTGTTCTTTTATAGAGCATGTACGGAACCCTCATTCTATATAGTGTGATGAATCCTGGATTACATACTTAGGCAGTTTTTGGAGCATGGGTTGTCGAGCTGGGGGGCTGAAAATTGGAAAAAAAATGAAACGTGTTACATATTCCTGGAAATTTAAAATATGATATGTCGAATTTGAGTGAGTGATTTATGTCATACTTTATTTTGAAAAAGAAAAAAAGAGAATAGAGATAAAATAAATAGAATGACTTCACATCAGCATAGCTGAAGACAAAAAATCCAGGAAGACATAAATATATAAGGAAATCAAAGAATAGTTTTATTTGGAATATATGAAAAAAATAATAGTTTGTTACATATCGCTGGAAATGTAATTGCGTTTGTCATATAGACTGAGATTGGGGCTCCTGCGGACCATAACAGTGATAGGTACAAGAAATAGGAGTGTGGAAAGAAGTTGGATACACTAGAATGTAATACCTAAAAAGTAGAAATGTGAAGATCAGTTTTTGTCTATAGATTTCTACTCAGAAAAGGAATAACTGGATTGATAAAGAAAGGACTATCACTATACACTTACAGGGATGGTACGTATAAGTAATTTTTTTGTTTGGTTGATCATTCCTTACCCTGCTAGTTTTTGTGGGAAGCTCACTTCAATAACTGGATTGATACATAGAGGATTTATGCATTTTCATGTTGGATTTCGTGGCTGATCCACTTCAAGTTCTCTTCAATATAGCTTCTCAAGGGGGTGATGTTGATGTCATTGTGGATTCGAATGTTGAAAACTTCATTTTCTAATTCTCTTAGATCAATTGAAAGTTTACACAGACCTTCATGAATGTCTCCATTCTGTAGCGAATACCTGACTAGCCATTTGTGCACCTCTTCTTCATCATATTCAACAATTCTGTAAAAAAATTCTAAAGACAAAGCCTTCAAATTATCAATTGATCAAAAGCTTGCTTGGTTAACATCAGTGAGTTGAGGATTACGTTGGGGTCCTAGAAGCCGTTTGTCTTTCCTGCTAAGTCTATTTTGGTGATCTTTGTGAACAATGTTTCTTTCTTTGATATTGCTTGCTCACACGATTGCACAATTAGGTACAGGTTCTTCACTTTTTGTTTCCAGCATGCTTCTAATTGAGTGAGCCTTGTTTTGGATGGGAGATCATGTTGTGTTCTTCTCGTCTCTGGCATGTTGTTGACATGAAAGGCGAAAGGGATGAGCGAGTGCACATAGAAAGTTTCTTCATTCTTTAAATCCATCTGCAGAAGTAGGAGCAAGTTATGTGCCCTGCTCCCCAGGGAATCCATATTCTGTGATGTTTCCCAAGCCTTGGCAATCAGTGCTATTCTTTTGTTGATATTTTTCTCGACATATCGTCTACAGGATGTGAGGAAGCTGGAGGACCCTTTTAGATTTATTGTAGGGGTGCATGTAGTCGCTGGCATGGTTATTTCCAAGGAACTGCCAAGCAATGGCATAGGAAACAAAGCTTCCTCTAATTCCTTAATCCGGTTCTTTAGTCTGGCATTTTGGGCTTCAATGACTCCAACGGAATCATGAAGAGTATCTCTGGTTTCCCTGTGAAGTTCACAGATTTTGGATGCGTGCATATTGGCAAGGTCAAGTTCTGACATATGTTTTCTTTTCTTATTTTTTACATCTCTTTTTTCAATGATTAATTTTTTTGATTTGGTTTCAAAAACAACGCTCTGGAATACGAAGGATTCATCTTTGTCAAAAACATCAGTACTAACCATGTCCATTGAGAAGGCATGTTGAATTGTGTGTGCAGGCTGATCAAGGTTGCATAATATGCTTTCTAGATCAGCGTCAAGATCCATGTTTTGACGGTAAATTTTGGGCTACTCCACCTCCCCTACAATTATTTTTCCATTCTTTTGCACGGGAAGCTCTTGAGGAAGATGTTCATTGTGTCTCTATAAAACTGTTGTGCAACTATTGGCATTAGTTTATCAAAAGGTTGGTTGGCTCCAGACGCTGTTTGAAATGAAGAAATGGAGGGGACAATATAACCCCCCGCAAACATTGCTTCAATGCGTGCGAATGGAAAATCTCCTCATTAAGGACAATATCTATGCGTGTTGTATGGTGACCTGTTAGAAGTAAAACATAGTTATTGCAAACTTAGAAGTGCGAAGGTGAGGGTTACGGCCAACAACATTTAAGGATAGGAGGTTTCATGAACTAAGCCAGCTGGCGGCGTGCGAATGACATTGCATGGTATTTGAAATTAAGACTGGGAAGTGATTGGAGGTTTCATGAATGAAGCAAGTTGACGGCGTGTGAATGACATTCCATAGAATTTGAAATTAAAACTGGGAAGGGAGAAGAAAATGCTTCGCAAAAATTGCATTAATGGAAAAACTTCTCGAGCCTTGCACGCATCAATGAGAGCTTAGATGGTAGATGCACGATGACCTGTTAGCATTAAAGATTTAGAAATAATACACACACACACACATATATATAAACATTATTTTTTATCATGCACACATGTGAAGGTAACGGCCACAGGGAAGAGCAAGCAAGGAAGGAATGGCCAAGTCTAAAAGTGCATGGTTCGGGATCGCGGTTCTCGGGCGGGCAGGTTCAAAAGAAGGCCTCTATTGTTCGGTGTTCTACAAGTAGCACACAAAGTTCCGCGACATACAAATTGAGAAGCGGACTTGCGGGTTGGCCGATATTTGATAGACCATCTACAGTTTCTGGATTGCAGGTTGTCGGGGTAAAAAACGACGCTCTATTGTTCAGTGCTTTGCAAATATCTTATGATGATAAATTGAGAATCGGATTTGCGAGGTGACCAGCTCAACATCCTACTCCAGGGATGGTGGGCTCCCACAAACGAGCAATACATATTTGCGGGTTGTACATTGGGTCGATTTTCGCCATATAGAAATTGGGTTCTCGGGCTGGCGGGTTCAAAATTGCCTAAGCAAAGCAAAGGAGTCCATTTGACTCCCACTGCACATTTCATAATTCATGTGCAACACCAAGTCTGTGATTACCAGATCAGTGTGTGTAGAAACGAGGAAAAAGTAAATTTGTGTCTTTATAAAGTATGGACATGAGATTTTATAGATCATGTACCGATATCGCATTCCATACTTGCGGGTTCTCAGACGGGAGGGGTCAAAAAATAGGCCTCTATTGTTCTGTGCTTTACAAATAACACATACAGTTCTACGATATACAAATTGACAAGCGGACTTGCCAGGTGGCTGAGAATTTATAGAGCATGTACAGTTTGTGCATCGCGCATTTTCGGGTTGGCGGGGTTAGAAACGAGTCTCTATTGTTCGGTGCCCTACAAATTGCTTATGATGCACAGATCCCTTATTCCATAATTAGTCGCTTATTTGGATCGCACACTTGCGAGCTGCACACTATTACTCTAATGTTTTGTGTCCTGCAAATAGCAATTATAGTATGGCGATATACATATTGACAAATGGACTTGCGGGCTGGCTGTCTCAACATTGGAATTCTGCTGGATGGAGGACGTGCAACGTAATGGCTTCTCGACACAAGAAAAAATAAATATATATATATATATATATATAACATACCTGCAAACAAGTTTGACAAATTCAGAGAAAGTAAAGGAAAAATTGTCTACTATGGAACAGAGGCAAAAAAAGAATTCACCTTTGCATTGATTCGTGTATATCTCTGGGTAGGATTTCTTTGCATCTTCTAGTTTTCCTTTTTGTTTCTATCAACAAAAGTACAAAACAAAAGGGATATGAACATAAGCTCAGATGTTAAGAAAAAGGCAACTATTAAGTACATATATACAAAAAAAAAAAAAAATTGAATAAAATGAATAGAGTCACAAATAGTTTTTTTGAGGATGAACCTTATTTATTTATTTTTTGCACAATGCATATTTTATAATTAGAGTAGAAGATCGTATGTATGCTCACCAGAACACTATGTGTAGAAATCAGGGATACAGATATGCTTTGAAACATAGAAATATGAGTTTGCAATAAGTTTGATGTATATGTCATAATTCAAGTGCAATACCAATTGTATCGTGATCAGACCAATATGTGTCTAAGACAAACATATTGTATCGAGAAATGGGCACATTGGACTAGACATGGTCAATAAGTGCATTTTGCAGATGCGTTGTGTTTTTCAGAAGAAACCGCAGACTCTATTTGCACATTTAGTTTTGCAATTCTTTTGTTCTCCCAGTATTTTGTAGCATGTCAATATTGAAGTCTCCTACAAGTACAATGGATCTGTTCACATGGAAATGGTCCAATGCATTGGAAATAACATTTATTGTATTGGAGAATGCTGCATGGGAAGCAACGTACAGATTTAGTATTGCAACTTCTATTCCATGGGAAAAAAAATTGGCAAGCACCAGTGCAACATTATTTTCTTCGATATGTATGTCGTCTAAAATTGGTACATGTTTTTTCACCAGTATCATCACCCCATGTGTAATGTAACTTGATATGCAATTGTGATTTGGGAATTGTTTGTTCTGCATGCATAATTCCATGGGTGTTTCCTGCAAGCACAGAATATCGAATTGCATTAAATCATAGTCATTCGGTATATCATCCATGTGTTCATTTAAGCTGTGTGTGTTAAGTGAGAGTATTGATACAGATGAATTTGTTTGTATGAATTGGTAATCATAATGCAGTTTCCATTTTGCGGTGGTCCTCAGTCATTCCATCTCAGTATCAACTTTATATTTCACTCTGAAGTTATCTTTTGTCAGAGTACTTAGTAAATACAAGGAGTTTATGCTTCTGACACAGGACAGTGTTGTGTATACAAGTCCATGTATCCGAATTCCAGCAGGCTGAAATGCAACATTATCAAGTGTTAGGCCTTGTGATCTGTGGACTGTACATGCACATGCAAGTTTAATCAGAAACTATTTGCGAATATTCAGTTGACTTGTCTTTGATGATGTCGATACTGGCTTTGATATTCTCAAAATAGGAGTCCAATCACTTGCAGTGTTTGAATTATATAGATAAGACAACTTGCTTGCTTGTCGCTTGCCTATATGCGGTTCATGGAACTTAATACAAAGGACATCTACTTTTTTTGTCTTCGTGTAGCCTTTCAGTATTCCATTTGCACCATTCACCAAGACATCCTACGAATCATAGTTACAGGCATATATTTCAACTAGCATTTCTAATTTCAGTGTAAGGTGCAAAGGTAAAGTGACTGAATGTTCATGATGTGGGAAATTTCCATGGTTGTCTTCTTCCAAGTCAATTGAAATGATGATTATATTATCACCAGGAATGAGTGAAAACATGTGGCTATTATGCTTTGCAACATCCTTAATTATGTAGAATAGGTAAGGGAACGTTGGATCTGTTGGTGCAGGCCGTAAGCACCTCAAATTCATATAGGTAAAGTCATCATATATTTGGTTGTTTGTCCGCATTCTATTCAGAATTGCAATGAATGTTTCATTTGTTTGGCGCACTGTAGTATGCAACTCAAATCATTTAATATTGTCTCTCCAGAAGTCATGGGTCATTGTTTCCATGTTAACGATAGGTTGTTCAAATATCAAAGGATCTTGGATGGGATGTGCCTAGTAAAGATCCCCACAAAAGATCATGTCAATGTTTCCAAAGTATTTGGTCTGCACATGTTTTATGCTTCTTAGTCGGTTGTCAATGGAATACAAGAAGTGACGGCCAATCAAATATGCTTCATCTATAAAGACAAGTTGGAGTTCCTCGTAAAGCTTAGATAATGTATCCAACATTTCCTTGCTAAGTGGAAGAAACTGTGACTTGTTAAAAGGCATTAAAAATGCAGAGTGGAATGTTGTTCCACCAGCATTGTATGCAGCTTTTCCTGTGTATAAAAATATTATGCCCTTTGGTTTCATAGGATCAGAGAAATTATTTGAATCATAGATTCGTATAAGCATTTGGAACAATGTTTTAGCTGTGAGTGTCTTGCATGTTTCTGCTCCGCCTGTAAGGAACACGTGCACGGGACTGTTCATGTTCAAACGTTTTTTAAGGGCAGTGACCTTTACAATTATTTGTTGTTCGCGATTCAACAAACGTCTTATTCTATGGTATTCATTATTTTCAATCAAGAAATGATGTTTTGTAACTTGAAAACCAAGGTTGATACGTTTTTCACTTTCAGCCGCTGGAGGACGAGGAGAATCCGCTTGTAAGTCATAAGACTTGGAAGAAGTTCTAGTTGTTTTTGGGTTTATGAATGTCTCATCATGATCGCCAAGGCTTTCTATGTCATTAAGTGCAACTTCTAGATCGCCCCATGTTGGATTAACATTGTAGGTAAATCTAGCTTCATTGATATGCACTATAGTCTCAAAGGCAACATACACAGCCTCCCATGTAGAGAAGTTATGTATTAATGTCTCTTCGTTTTCATGGAACGAAACATACAGCAATAGTTTTTCTCTACAATAGTTTTCATAGTCACAATGTTTATTGTATTTGACAAACCGTATAACATAGGGTTTTTTTCTTTTTGATGTGTTGTCCCATTTTTTTTGTAATGCGATACGAATTCTGCTAAGCAGATATGCCTAATAGGAGATGGATGTTGGATGTAATAATGAATAATAGAGCGACATATGACGTCCTCTGAATTGTCAAATTCTTGTTGCAACAAAACTGATGGTTTAAGCATAAATGTGCGTTTTTTAAGTGGAGATGTGTTTATGAAGACACATTTTCTTGAACTACAAGTGAGGGGCAAAGAAAGGGCAATGTGAACTGCTTGCTGAGAAGAAATTTGTTGAAGATTAAGCAATGTATTTCCAAGGGTGTGTATCATTTGTATGGCATCAATATGACTTCTTTCGTGTTATTTGTGTATTTTTTTGAATGCAGATGTCATAGATTTGTCAATCTTCATCATATACGAGGTGCAATAGGATGTTGTAGCATATGCATTCAGCATGTACTATGCATCTGTATTTTCTTTCCACATAACTTGCATGTCCTTGGAGAAACTGTTGTTCCAAATATGCGAGAGTTTCTGTTTAAGGAAAAGTATTGGTTGCCTAAGCGTTATTTGTATGGCTTGGATGTACTCATCCTCTGATAGATTTACCTGTGTCAAGAAGGCATCAAAGCTCATCATTTCATCAAATCCTCCTTGTTCTATAAATGCGAACAAGGATTTAGATTTCTCAACAACAACACTGTTCTCTAAACTAACTGGCTCTATGATTCTTGTAGCTCTCATTGGCGGAATGGGAAAATTGTATCTGCAATGTGAGTTTTTTTGTTTTCTACAACTTGTATGGTAATGTCTATGGACTTTCACAAGCTCTAGTTCCAAATGATCTGTATTGCATGTTATGTATTTATCCACAAATTGTTCGATTTCTGAATTCTTATCAGCTCCATAGACTAGTGCAGCCTTTATCCACAACAATGCATGGTCATGCTCATTTCCCCTATTCTGGAATTCAGTCACAAAAAAGTAGTCCGATATTTTTCCAAAAAAACGTTTCATCATGGCATATCAATTGTCTCAAAGAATTTATTCTATGTCTATAGTCTTGAGTACATGTCACCAGGTCTTTTCTTATGAGGTAGCCAATGTCGTGATTTTCCAGTGTATCGGTTTTTTTTTTACTTTTCCTGTTACTATGCAGGTCAGAAACAGCAGCCACCAATGGATCCCAGCAATGCTCTGCACTTGTAAATGTGATGAAAAAAGTTAGCGGCCCCACATGTCGGATCATTGCAAAAAAAAAAAATGTTTTGTTGCAAATAGTCAGGAGAGGTGCGGATGTTCTTGAAATCTATGTATCCAATATCAGATTTCAGAATTTTTTCTAGGTTTAATTTGTACTTCACATCCTTGCCCAACAACTTTCTTCCTTATAACTGGCCTTTTCTTATTCAGACCCACATGCAGGACAAAACTTGCTCTATTATTATGCGCATTGTTTTGAAAAACAAATTTGTTATGTGATAGGAGAAGTAATCGCTTGAATGTAGTATCTCCCATCTGGATATTTTATGATAACTGAATCGTTCTGTAATATCAGTGCCACGCGGATCTTCGTAGAACAGTGTTGGAAAGTTTATTTCCTCAACGAATTTGTCCTTGAATATTCCAAGTGGACGCTGCCCCTCACCAGGTGCGATTTCGACAATTTTGTCTTGAAAGTCATGAATGCACTGTGAATCAGTGAATCCATGGACCAATGTTTCAGCAAGTGTTTCAGTCTTTGATTCATCACTTGTATCAGAATCACTAGGATTTTCAAGAGTCTCTGCAGAGTTGTCATGTTCTTCTGCAAGAACACTGTTCCAGCTGGCATTTATACAAATGTTCTCTGCTTTGTACAAGGCCTTGGAACATAATTCATTTAATACTTTCATAAAAGCATGCACACGCACTTTGCCTATCTAATACGCATTTTTGTATTGCAAGCGTCTTTTCAGAGCCACGACGATTGTAATTGTATTGTTAATGAACTGTGGCAATATTTTTTGCACAACATCTAGCCGAACAGGCACATTAATAATTGATCATGTTAAGCCCATCTGGGGTCGCTTATATCCCCAAGGTCTGATTTGAGCAAATGCAATTCGTAGAGAGACAAGTCTCTCCTCAAGTTCTGTAAGTGCACTTACATATTCTAGTGGTGTATTACATCTTATTCACTCAGGGGTTGCAAATTGTGGCAGTTTTCCATTTTCAAGCGATTGTTTGCATGGAAGACAAACTTTCCCACTGGAAAATGGTTTATCATGGGTTGTCAGATGGAGGTATTCTGGTTCCAAATTAGGCATGAAAGACTTACTGTTTTTTGAAAAATTCAATTGTTCACAAATTGCACATGCAATGGAAGGAGTGTCTTTCATTTGTTTCATGTAGGTCTGTCTTGCATTTTTTTTTCGCGTGGAAGTATGGGTAGAAACGGTTTCTTGTTTTTCATGTACACCATGAACTCCCACAGTTGCATGACCATTCTGGGATATTCAAGCACACATGTTTATGTTTTGTTCTGCACAAACAAATTTCTTTACATTGTCATATGTGAGTTTCTCTCTCAAAAGGAAGTGTAGCAATGTTTTTTTTTTCTCTCGTGCATGACCTTTTTCAAGTTGTGGTAACTTACTCTACATTTCTTTCCCAAGGGAAGGATGACTTGGTGGCAATTGGGATGAATTTCACTCTCACCCAGTTTCTCAGAAACTATTTTACGTTTTTTGTTCAAGGCCTCTATTTGATTATCAGAAGTTGGACGAATTTGAAGAACAATTTTTTTCAAATTGTGATAACTTACTCTACGTTTTTTGTTTAAGCCCTTTATGACCTCATTATAACTGAAATGAATTCTACGCATGTTTTTTTTGTTCAAGCCCTGCCTACCCATATCGCAACCTGGAGGACTCTCGTTTTGACTAAAAAGCATTCCACGCATATGCAGATTCGATGTCGTTTGGGTGGCATGCACACTCAACCCTGAACTATTGATATCTCCAAGCAAAGGTTCATAATGGATATGTAATGTATCTATTTTCAATGACAGGATGTGAATTATTCTATCGTAATTTGAATCGGTAACCCAGGAATGGACAGTGTCAGTTGGCGAGGCTGACCAAACCTGGATCTTCACCCTGAATACCATAGACAGCCACTGCAAACAGAATCTGCAACCCTCCATATTTCCTTCTTCATATGGAAGCACCATGTTCACAAGGTATTCCTGCCAACTTCCAACTGTCAGCGTATTTTCCATGAGATATGAGAAAAGGCGCTGATGCAAGAACCTAAAAGCCTATTCATTGCCGCCTATAATCCCATTGCAGAAGGACTGTACAATGTAAAGACACAGTGACTAAGCATCGAAGTCGACTGCTACCAAACAACAAAGTGCATTAAACAGACTATCTCCACAGTTAGACACAACATTTGTTGCCATCTGTAAACCATAGCAATTTATGCCATCCAAAATTTGTTTCCATTGCGATTGAAGGTATTTGCAAATAACAGACAAGTAGATACGAGGACCTTCTATATTGCATATGGACATTTTTATGTACAACAATGGTTCATAATGGCCACTGAGGGCATCGGCATCATGGAACAAGATGCAATATGGATTATCAGATGTAGTTTTGTTGAGTAGTAGATATCTTGTTTTTCTTATCAATGACCATATGCCAACTGATATATTCAGCCAGTTAGATAGCCACCGAATACAAAATGTATCTCCCCAAAGTCCCCTTTGATGTGTAGGCAGAACTAGAGATGCAGACAACCACATCTTTGAAAAATACGTAGCCACATCATGTATTCCATGCAACTACCGAAGAAAATCATATTCCAATTTGTATTCATAGGACTTCAAAACCTCAGCATTGTCATTTTTAAAATAGGCCAAGAAATAATCTATCAATCCATTGCGCAGCTCGGTCGACGAATACCGGAAATGCAATAGAACCTGGAATGTATCAAAAAGGCAATTCCCAACAGCATACGAGAATGCATCCAATCTAAAAAGGTCATTCCTATGAAAAACCATGTCAATGTTGTCATGTACAATGGACTGTGTATCTTTTTTATACGACTCAACATCTATTACCTTTTTCATCTTTTCAACTGTCATTTTGAAGCTGTTTGCTAGCTACTTTTAGTTTCTATCAAAGCAGAGAAAAACATAGGAAAAAAATAAAAACTAGCAAAATAAAAAAGAAAAGCAAAATAGCGCACCAATCCCCGTATGTATCTTTAAACCTTCCTTCTTCTCAACTTGAATCCCCATAGTTACCATAGCAAATGAGAAGAAAATAGAATGAAACTAGAAACTAAACCAAACAGAAGAAAGACCGCAAAAAAATAAAACCACAACTTAACTCCGCAAAAAGAAAACATGCAGACGCAGTTTTCCGGCCCACAGAGTAGAAGCATACACTGCATCTACACCTCGCCCGATGGTTCCATCTTCTGATAGCTCCCAACCACTTTTCGTAAAGGCCTCTGCATTGCAATTTTCGGAAAAACTATGGATGCGACATCCGCCATATGAAGACGCATTGTTTCCAAGAATAGAAACTAAGAGCACAAACAAAAATGGTCTAGAACAGAATATTGAAAATCACCAAGAACATGGAAACTTACCCACCAACAAAGGATAAGAAGACCTTAGCGCCAAAAAAAATGCAAACCGCAACAACAGGTCTAACAGCTTGCAAAGTTGAAGAACAACAAACCAGCGAACAACCACGAAGAGCTCGAACTGCAAGTGCAGGACCTCAACTTTGCAAATTTGAATCAAACAAGAACCATAATCATCGAACAAAATAACAAACAAGGATGGAGCACAAGAGCAGGGATGTAGGCCATGAACAAAGCTGTATTGCAAGGCATCTATACAATAAACATTTAAGACTAGAAGAGCTATTACATAAACAGTTAAGACAGTAAGGACCATCGAAGGGCGTAGGCCTGTGCAAGCATTTAAGAAAAGATGTAATGTGGAAGGACTGTTCTCTCGAAGCATGCAACAATAAAGCATAAATCAGACATAGCAATATCGTGGAGAATGTATTCAACCCAACAGAAAATGCTAAGGGGAAACATTCGAACTAATGCTAACATTAATCCACATTCCACGAATTCATAACAAAATTTATGATTCAAAAAGACCATATACTACCAAATACTTTGGAAATGCAAACATATTTTACATTGGGAATAGTGAAGGCAGCAATAAGACCTCCAATCCGTTGTCCAATCAGATCTTGACAAACATGATACTTTTTATTATATAAAAATCGATATTTTCACTTCCCTTGTTCCAACAATAGACAATAACGAAATATTTCTGGTCAACGCACAAAGTAATGCCAGGTCAACAATTTATCGATCGCTAGAGTCCCTCTATACCTACGGCAGGGACTAATAAAGGGTAGATATTTTCACATATTTCTTCTAATATAAAGATGACTCAAAATAGATTTCAGGATCAAAATTTATGGCAAAAATATCGAACGATTTTTTTTTTTTCTTAAATAGGATATATTTTGTGTGTAGTAATTTCTTATAAATAAATTATATAAATAAATCTTAGGTTAGCTTTAACTCATTAATGTCATGAGTACAAAATAAAAGGAGTATGTTGAAGTTGTATGCAAACAATTTGGATTATATTCTAAGTTTAGATAAATAAATATTATTTTTTAAAATTTTAAAATATAAATAAGTGGAGTGTTACACAATCATTGTACCTTTGAAGTGAGGGAAAGAAATTATGATGAGAATCAAACATTAAAGTTTTTTTTAGATGAGCCATGAATAAATAATAGTGGATCTATTCAACAAGTTCCATTTGAGGATTATCATATCTTATGAAGTGTATTTCCCTTCATGATAGGTGGTCATTTTCTTTTTTCTTTTGCCATTGCACAAGATAAGATATAACAAATTGCCTCTAAGACCATATCCATGGTCAATAATTAAAAATATTCATCAATTGAGAATGTATGTTCATCATTCTTTTAAAGGCCTTATTGCAAATATCGTCACATTATGTTTTTGCATTTCGACTATCTCCCTATCTTATCTTTGTCATTTCATCTTATGTGATGGCCAAATAGTGTCTAAAAACTCATGATTTGATATTTGCTAGTGCACTTGCAATAATGATTGGGAAATACTTAGCCTACAATTTCAAGGATGTGATATTGGCTCAGTGTGGATTTTATTGGAGGCAACTGAAAAAAATGTGTGTTAGAATTTCTTAATGCCAAAAGAATTTAGTGCATCAAGCATATGTGGGGGGAGGAGGTATGTATGATGATACATTCCATTTTGGAGGATAGTGAGAGTGAAATAATAGTCATGAATGTGAGCAAGATTGTTTGTACCTTTGCCTCTAATATAGTTTGGAGAGCATTTGCAAGGAGGGAATTTTATGATGATGATGATTTGGACATCAATTACCAAATATTTAAGGATCTAGTTGCATACTTATCAGCTATGGTGGTGTTGGCAGCCAATTCACATTTTTTCCATTGTCTTATAAGCTACCTACACCAATGTTTTACAAACGTCAATTTTTCATCGCAATTTTCAAGTAAACGACACTTTTATTTTTGCGACGTTTGCACATTTACCTCGTTTTTGTTTTCACGGCTGTAAGCATGAAAACTTGGTCTTTCGAAGTCGCATTAAAATCATTATTTAAATTTTCGTTATCCTTCTTGTCGATATGCCTATTGCGCTTACATTTTACTTATCACTATACAACTTGCAAAACTCTTTTGATCTGCACTCATTGGGCATTCTTTGACTGATTATGTATTTTCGTTTCATTAATTTGCAAGGCATTGACAGTTGAATTTACATGTGCTTTGATTTGATTTACTTGACCATTGTTTTCATTAAAATATATAGGTGTTATGGTTAAACCCTTGATATATATTTCATTTGATATAACACCTAGTTTCAAAACGCATTGGTACCTCGCTTAAACTCTCTATATGAATTAATACATCGCATGTGATATAGTCAAAACATTGGTATTGGTTTCGATTTGTAAGTTTGGTTTAAAACTATGGCATAACTTTGATTGCACGCTTTGTTTTAATACACTTACCATTGGTTTCATTGGTTGGCCAAGTGACATGATTGTTGAGCTATA
>CBVK0101314167.1:0-11937 GCA_900067695.1 Picea abies | reverse complement strand
GAAATGGTTTTGATGATACAAACCCTGTCCAGATTGACAAACCTGTGGTTAATGAAACCAAGTTTGGGCCACTAGTGCCCTTCCATGTCCTATTGCCCTCTCTTAAATCTTCGGTCGACCCTGATATTGACTTACCCGATGTTATAACTGAGAAGGTTGAGACTGTTAAACAGCCTGTGAGCAAAAAGGTTAGAGGTAACCCTACTATTGATGGCAAAGGAAAAAAGAATGCTCGGCTTATCTCGAGAATGGCTAGAAATAAACCTAAACCCACTGCTAAGCAGAGGCCCATAGTCCTTAGTGAGGATTCGGACTCTGACATAGAACGCTTCCTAGCTAGTGAGTACCCTTACTCACAGGGTCTGTGCTCTGAGCCACCTTATGATTTCGTTGCTAATCTTCCCCCTTGCCTAAGGAATAATCCCAGTTACCTAGGGATCGAACTACCTAACGAAACCCTCAGCAATGTAACTAAACCCTCACCTGCGCTTTCGAAGCCAACACACTCGTCCTGTGACCAATGTGATTTGTGGTTGGAACGATACTACATTGACGTTCCCCTACTCCAATCGAAAATCCAATCATTGGAAAATCAAGTTGCAGTATTGACCAGCCAAAGAGACAAACTTCAAGCAACTGATAGGAAGTAGAGAACCATTGGTTCCATCATTTTTAAGAATGTTGAATCAGCCACAGCCGTTGTCAACTCCAACTTGTCATGATCAGGATGTCTGCTCACCACACAAGTATGAATTTTGATATCATTTTCATTTTGTCAATGATCAGGATTAATATAATGATGTGAGTTTGGTTTTCGAATAGTTCTGTCTATCCTTTGAATTGGCTCTGTCATAATGTTGTTCATCCTGTGCATTGTTTTCGCGGTGCTAAAAATAAATGAAGTTTCGATTTGGATACACAATCTGCTCATTCCCAATTTAGCCACTAATAGATTTTTATCGGATTTGATTGGTTTTCGATTGGATTTGATTTGATCGTATCTCTGATTGAGTTAACGAAATTGATGGTTTGCTTTAGATTGGATTTATTTGTATCCAATTTGAACATGAAGTTTTTCATGCTATATTTAGAATGCGATCATGTGTTGATTTGATTTCGTTATGGATAGTTTGTATGTTGTGATTGTCAAAGGATTTCATGAGTTTGGTTGTTAGGATCTTTTAATAGGATGTGTCATGTAATCTTCTAAAACAGGAATACGACTCTGTTCAGCTCTGATTTGGAAAGAATGACTCTGTTTTTATGGAAACGATACTCTCATTTAAGTCTGTGCAAATGATATTCACGCCCGAATCATGGAATGGTTTTGATTCGCAATGACTATGTTAAAATCCAACTGTTCGATTTGCTTGATTGGATTGATGTGTATCTTCAATTAGTTCGATCATTTTCATGAGTTGGATTCGTATCATAAATGTTGCTCTGTTTGATTTTAAAATGAATTGGTCGACATATGCTATCTCTATCAAATCTGGTTATAATTCGTTTGAAAGAAACGATTTCGTTCATTGTCAATCGAGTTTGTTGCCCCAAATAACAATAACAAACGATCGGATGATTCTCACGAACCTTGTTACCAATTGAGTGATCTCATTACGATTTCGTTTGTGGTAATTTACACGCCAGTTTTGGTTTAATTCGCTCATGGCATGGATCGTTTTATAGTTATGTCGATTTGAAAATGAGCTTGTTTGGATTCGATCGTGTCTCCTGTCTATGAGGCAGCATAACAATTGCCTGCGATTTGATTTAATTATATTTATTTTAGTTTGATATGAAACGATTTCATAACAGTTTGATTATGATTATGTTCACCCGATTTTGTGGTAGCAAACAAAACAGAGTACACATATCTCTGTAGTCATTTGATTGATCTTGATCCTGTTTGATTTCAAATGGTATAACAATTTCAATTTGAATGATTAATTTTCAAATAGCTATTGGATGTTAGGTGAATTTAATTCTTTAAAAGATTTGAGTTGATTTTAATGATGATTCTGTGTCTTATTTAGACCAGCTACAGAATCGCAAGATTCTGTAGCTAGTCTATAGAATTAGATTTTTATCATTTTATTAATAAAGGATCCTTCTAACTTGTCCATTTTTTACCTTTTTCAGGTACATCTGAATTGCATTGAACATAATGGACAGTCTAGAGGATATTTCTGTGTTTTAGTTTTATTTTAGGTTCCTAGTTTAGTCAGACTTGGGAGATCTTCCCAGATTTTATGTAAACAGTTTTGATAACTTCTATAGGGAGGTTTTACCCTATGGAAAACCTTTAAATACTTATTATTTTTGTAATAAGAGGCATCCTCATTTGTGGGAGAACTAGGCTATGGATTCCTGATACAAACTGAGACAGACTGCTACAGCTTTCGCTTTCATAATATCAATCTTTTGTTTCAAGTTTATGCATGTCATTTGTAATTGATTATAGACTACTTTAGCTATCATAGTCTATTGAAGAATGATGTGATTTAATTAATGTGATCCATGTCTGATTTCTTTCATTACTTAAAAAGGACAACAATTACTTTGTTCAGTTAATGAATAACAGATTTCTCTTCTTCGTCAATTGAATAATTTTGTATAAGTCTTTGCATACAGGTTTACCTAACTGTGAAGATTTATAAATCATAAGGTTGTTGTAAATATTTTTTGTCTTGTTTGTCCTGTAATTATATTGAAGAGCACAACAGTTTCCCGTTTACAAGAAGCTTCAAGATAATCTGGTGCGGGTTTCCTCCCTCCGATCGGCTAAGACAATCATCATACGCAGGACAAATCTAGAGCATTTCTCCAGGCCAGTTTGTGATTTATTTGTTAGTTTCTTTATTAGTATAATATTAGTAGTTTAGTTAGATATATGTTTAGTTAGATTTATAGAATTAGTATATTAGTTGTTTAGTTTAGTTAGTTTTTTTTTTATGTTTTATTTATGTTCATAAAATTATAAAATCAACAAAAATATCTTTCTCTGTCTTAGGGCAGAATGCAAATGAGTTTTTTCAGGTTTTATTCAAATCTGTAAATTGTAGATATTGTACATTTTGTGAATAAGTTTAGTAGTTAGATAGTTAATTAGTTAGAGTTAGTATAGTAGTAGTTAGTAGATTGTATATAAGATAGTTAGTTTTGTTTATTAGTTTGTTTTAGTTAGTTTTAGTTAGATTAGTTTAGTTTGTTTTAATTGTTATTGTTAGTTAGATTAGTTTTTGTAGATTTGTTTTCTTTTGTTTTATTAGGACCTTAGATCGGCTAACGGAGCCGCTAAACGGCTTGGGTTATTAGACAACCTTGGACCAGTTCCACTCTTCCAGTTGACGGATGGTCGTTTTTGCCCGTCAACAAATGGCGCTAGAAGGAAGGCCTGAATTTAATTAATGGCACGAGGCAGTCGTAAGACTCCTCCACCACCTAATCACTCACCTATAGTGACAAGAATTCATTCGAACGATAATATTCCCCCTCAAAAAGCAACCACTTCAAACAGCGATCCACCGATCACAGTTGAACCAGTAACTCCAAATCCCATAGGTGGTGAACTACAAGAGATTGTTCGACAGTCTCTCATAAGAACACATAGTGCCTTAGCCTGTTTAAGACAACCAAACCGTCCTTTGGGACAACCTTTAGATTTCTCTGATATCAGAGAGCAACTCGGTGGCACTAACCTCACTGTGAACCCTGCAAATCCAATTGACACTCCTGTCGCAGGAGGATCTGGTATACCTCCTTCACCACCTCCATCATCTCCTTCTTCTTCAGGAGGAGACTCCTATGACAAAGGCAGTTCCCCTTCACAACCTTCCACACCCACTACACCAATGTCAAATCAAAATAACCCTGCTAGACCTTGGCTCGACTAGGATGCAGTAGTTGTACCTAGAGCTCAGCATCCTTTACCTAAACACCCGGAGAAATGGCTTTCCAAGTTCGACCCCGACTCTAAACAAGTCGTCGAAGATCACATTAAAAATTTTATGTTAGCCATAAGACTCCGCAATGTCGAGCATGAAGACGTTGTCTGTAGGTTGCTCCCTTACACTTTCGAGGGCAATGCATCCACATGGTACTTTGCCCAGCAACCCCATACCATCGTATCTTGGGAAAGGTTTGAAACCTACTTTTTGGAAAAGTTCGGAGATGATAAAACTCCAGAAGTTCTAGTTATGGAGCTTTCTAGCTTAAAAATGAACCCAAAAGAGAAAATTAAAGACTTTAATCAAAGATTCTTAACACTTAAGAACCGAATCCCTATGGATTCCATGCCGGCCTAGAATCTTGTCATAGCATATTACACCAAAGCTTTGCATCAAAGTATAGCTATTTGGGTTAAATGATCTAAGAAAGCCACGTTGTTAGAGGCCTTCAAAGAGGCCACCCAGATTGAAAAGGACATCCTTAGTTTAAAAGACACTACTAGCAATGAAACAGAAACTAGCTCTTCTTCCAAAAAGAAGATCGAAATCCTCCAAAGACCTACTCAAAGTAAAACGCAACCTGAAAGCTCTGATTTAGAAAACTTAACTAAAGTCGTTCAAAAATTGTCGAATCAAGTTATAGATTTAAAAAGGACGAACGAAGAAGCTTCTTTGAGCAAAGGGCCTTACAAACCCCCGTTCAGGAAGTCTTTTCCTCCCAACCGACCTAATCCTACTACTAAAGGCCTTAATCTAGAAAGTCTGCAATACGCCTTACAAACAATTCTAGAAGGCCAGGATAACTTGATACCTCCTGAGATTCCTGAAGAGGTTGTTGAACAAGAGACAGTTCAAGAAGAAGAGTCTTCTCCAAACATTTTTGGACACTTCTCGGATAGCATCTTTCAAGCTAACTTCGAGACGGTTCACCCCTACAATACTCGGAGTAAGACAACGAACAAACCTTCTTCTGAAAACACTACGACTTTGCCCCCAAAGCAATCCAAACCATCTGAGACTAAACAGAGTCATGTAAACCCCAACTTAGATTATGATTTAGTTGAAGATCTTAAAAAGTTAAGGGCTAACATTTCTGTTTATGAGTTGTTGAAGTTTCCGTTTTTGCTACAAAAAATGTTACAGAACATCCTAGAGAATAGTAAAAACAATAATTCAAATGGTAATAAGGTTGTTCAGAACAAAGTCCCTCAGAAGACTTCCTCTAGGAATAAATCTGATCCTCAAGATAAAGGAAGCCTTCCTGTAAATACTGTAAATAATGTAAATAAAGTAGTTTCAGAAACTGCGAGTAAAAAACCACAAGCTACTACCCTAAGTACTCACAAAAATGTACCTCCATTCTTGTTAACTTTCGAAGTATTTAATAGAAACATACACAATTGCATGGTAGACTCGGGAGCAACATCTAATATAATGACATGGTCTGTATGTTAGAAAATTAATGATGAGGTTGAACCATGTACATTAAAAATCATCCAACTTGATCAAACTGATGTTAAAGTTATAGGCGAATTAAGGAATGTTCTTATAAGATTATCGTCTAACCCCAAGGTTCATCAAGTAATTGATATTATCGTTGTATATATTCCAGAAGTGTATGGTATGTTTTTGAGCAGGGATTGGTCGGAGTAGTTACATGGCTATTTCGCAACAGATTGGTCCCACCTGTGGCTCCTAGAGAACGGCAAGCCCAATAAGGTTAAGGTAAATCGTGAACGCTACCTTAAGTTCACAGTCACAGATTTGAATGATCCCAACAAACCATTTACACCTTCTGTCGATTCACCTGAAGTACAAGGAATGGACACCTTTTTTGGCAATTTCATGGCCGAGACTTCAGCCATCACCAACCCAGAACAACAGTCTGAGATTGTAGCATATGTGCAGCCAACAGCTTCTACACAAAGTTCTCATGCACCCGATAAAAATCAAATTTGGTCTCTTTATTTTGATGGGTCAAAGTCCAAAGAAGGAGCCGGTGCAGGCTGCGTTATTATCGATCCGGCAGGTAACAAAACATTGATTGCATGTAGGCTAGAATTTGAATGTACTAATAACACTGCAGAATATGAAGCTTTACTACAAGGTCTCAGAAAATCTTTAGACATGAACATTCAAAACTTAACTGTCTTTGGCGATTCCGAAATCGTGGTTAGACAGGTGAGGAATTCTATCCATTGTTTGTCTCCACACCTTAAAAGCTACCAATCTGAGGTATGGAATTTAATGAATAAGTTTTCCTCTTTCAATATAAATTCTATTCCTAGATCGAATAACTCTGAAGCAGATCTATTAGCTAACATAGCTTCTAAACTCTTCCCTACAGAAGGCTTGTCCCCAAACGCATTCTCCATTGAGTTGTTGTTTAGGCCATCCGTTCCCGACAACATCATGAACTGGAGGGTCTTCGACGACGATCAGCAGATTATTAGCTTTCTGCATATGGAAGAAACTTTTCAAGGCGCGGTGATAGACGAAGGCACTCACGACGATAATTTGCACGATTTCACGGTAATACCTGATCTGAGAACTTCTGAATCTTCATCAGACATGGTAAATTTGATCCCTAAATCTATAGTTGGATTAGAGAAATTTTATGATCTTCAAGATAAATTCAAAAAATCGGTCAACTGTAAAACCAATAGTTCCTCATTATTATTTGAAAAAGTAAACTTAGGAACTAATGACAATCTGCAGTGCATTAATTTAGGGGTTGGGTGTTCTGAACAAGAAAAAGTTGCATTCATTAAATTGTTCAAAGAATTTAAAGATGTTTTTGCATGGATGTATGATGACCTTAAAACTTTTGACCCTAATATCATACAACATGTCATTCCTATGAAACCCCAAACCTCTCCCTTTCAACAGAAATTAAGAAGAATGCACCCTAAACTTGAACCGATCATTAAAAAAGAATTGAATAAACTCTTAAATGCCAAGATAATATTCCCTGTTAGGCACACTCAGTGGGTTTCTAACCTTGTCCCTGTTCGGAAGAAAAATGGGGAAATCAAACTTTGCGTTGATTTCTGAAACCTTAACAAAGCGTCTAATAAAGACAACTATCATGTCCCACCCATGGAACAGATCCTTCAACAGGTATCTGGTTCTAAGAGGCTATCTTTATTGGATGGTTTCTCGGGGTACAACCAAGTCCTGATGTCTCCACCAAACCAACTTAAAACTACCTTCCGTACCCCGTGGGGCACCTATGCATATCGAAAGATGCCCTTTGGCTTGATTAATGCCGGTGCCACTTTCCAGAGAGCAATGGACATTGCTTTTCGAGGCTTGATCAATTAGTCCATTGTAGTTTACTTAGATGATGTCACTGTGTTCTCAAAGAACAAAACCGATCATCTAGCTCATTTACGAGCCGTTCTGCAGCGATGTCATAAATACGGCATTTCCTTGAACCCTAAAAAATCCATCTTTGCAGTAGAACAGGGTAAACTCTTAGGATTTATTGTGTCGAATGAGGGGATGATTATCAATCCCGAAAGGACCCAAGCCATCGCGAAACTTCCCCCTCCTACATCCAAAAATTATATGCAGTCTTTCTTAGGCCAGATTAACTTGGTGAGAAGATTTGTCCCCAGTTTCTCCGAAATGGTCAGACCTTTGCAGAACTTAATTAAGAAAGACATACAATATCATTGGGGATCCTTAGAAAATCAATCTTTTAATGCAGTAAATAAGGCTATAATAGATGTTCCTTCTCTAATGAGCCCCAACTTCTCCAAAGATTTCACACTCTACACTTTTGCTTCTGACCACTCCTACGCCGCTGTCCTAACTCAAAAGAACGCTGAAAACAATGAAGTACCCATTGCCTTTATGAGCTCTGCTTTCAAAGGCGTGGAACTTAATTACCCAGTGGTATATCGGCAAGCCTACGTTGTTTTCAAAGTAGTTAAGAAGTTATGGTCCTATATTTTGAAGTCAAGGACGAAAGTCATTGTCCCCTACCCAGCCGTGAGGAACCTGTTAGTGCAGAAGGAGCTAGAAGAAAAGAGAGCTAACTGGGTCACCTCCTTGAAGGAGTACGACATAGAAATTACCCCATATCAGATAGTGAGAGGTCAAGGTTTATGCAAGTTAGTTGTTGATTCAATCGAAGGACAGCAAGAAGAAAACAATCCGTCAAACCTAGAACAGCACGATCAAAATGCAATCTATGGTATACAAAATTTTGTTAGTCCCTGATATGACGATATAAAATTCTGTCTTGAACATGGATCAGCCCCCCATCACCTGGATCCCACCAAGAGAAGAGCGTTGAGATTAAGTTCTTCCTCCTTTCATTTGGTAAATGGTATCCTATTTCGTCAAAATTTTGACGGCGTACTGATGCGTTGTCTTGAGAAGGACGAAGCAGAAAAAGTCTTGCTAGAGTTGCATGTAGGGGAAGCTGGTGGTCACTTCGGTGGTGACACCACTGCCCATAAGGTTTTGAGAGCCAGTTATTACTGGCCTACGCTTTTTAGATATGCCCATGCCTTGTGTCGCAAGTGTATTATTTGTCAGAAAGCATCAGGGCGGTTACAAAAACCAGCCTTTCCTTTACAGCCCGTGTCAGTAGACTCTCCTTTTCAGCAGTGGGGCCTTGATATCATAGGTCCGATCAACCCCCCATCGTCACAACAACACAAGTTTATCATCACAACCACATATTACTTTACCCGGTGGTCTGAAGCTACTGCGTTAAGAACCGTCAACACTAGTCAGGTAATTGCCTTTCTAAATTCGAATATTATCACTCATTTTGGTATCCCTGATTGTTTAGTATTCGATAATGCTTCTTAATTTTCTTCTCTTGAGATGAGCGAGTTCACTTTGGAAAAGGGAATTAAATTGAAGTATTTTTCTAGCTATTACCCCCAGGGAAACGGATTGGCAGAATCAACTAACAAGAACTTAATTAAAATCATCAAGAGAACAGTGACTGAAAATCACAAAAACTAGCACAATGCACTGTTAAATGCACTATGGGATAATAGGGTAACACCGAAAGTTGTTGTAGGTAACTCCCCCTTTTTTCTCGTCTACGGCAGAGAAGAAATTCTGCCACATCACATTCTTCTCCCTTCACTACAGTTGTCACAGAAAATACAAGAAGAAGATTGCCCCCCTTTGGAAAACCGAATTAACGCTTTGATGAAGCTAGAAGAGGTAAGAGCCCAAGAGAAACGTAAGTTAGATCAACATCAACAGATAGTCAAAAGCTGGTTCGATTCTAACTCTGCCTCTGACAGAAACTTCGAAGTAGGCGACCTTGTCTTGAAGTGGGACAAACCGCATGAGGGAAAGGGAGAGCACACGAAATTTCAAAACTTGTGGCTTGGACCGTTTTTAATCGCTGAAAAGTTGGGTCCCAGTTATTTCTGGTTGCAGAGTCTAGAAGGGCAGCCTAACACCTATCCGGTGAATGGCCAAGCCCTGAAAAGATACTTTTCTTAATAACAACCCTTGTATTTTATGTACATACTTTGCTTTGTTTTCTTTTCGTTTGCTTTTTGTTTTTGATTTTTTTTCCTTTGATTTCTTAGCTTGTGTTTTTGAAATACACATACCTGTGTACTGAGCTATTCAGAAAAAGAAAACAGAAATTTCCTTTGCTGAAATAACTGCTAAGAAAATTGTATGAACATCAGTGAAATTTATATCTGTGTTGGCAAAAAGTCTGTTGTTTGAAAGAAGTTGACTGATTTCGATCTCTAAGTAAAGCTTGTCATGATCATCTATTAATCTTTTTACGTTGTTCCCATTCCTTAAGGGAATGACTCAGAAGATGTCTCCCTACCTTAGGAAGTTGTTTTTTTTAATAAAACATCTTTGGATCTTAATTAAGGACATTTCTAAAAATTTCTGACGAGGTCTGTAAAAATATGTTAAAATATCATAATTTTCAGTGTCACCCCGCTCAACTATAAATCTTTGAAAAACAAAACAAAATAAATCAATAATAGAGCTGTGGAAAGTGCTTGTAAACCCGTTGGGATGCTGAACAGGTCTGCCGGCAACAGGTAAATGCATGCATGGCGCCAAGACAACTTTGTCGGGGTACTGAATAGCCCCGCTGGCAACGAAGCAATGTCAGGTATATGAAAATTTGTAAATAAGAATCCTCTTAACGTCCTTTATTCTGATCCAGAACTTCTTGGCAGGATACAAATGTCAGAGTGGGTTAAATGACAACCCTGTCGAGGCTATGGACGCCTGCTGGCAGCAGTGGCTCTGTCAATAGTATTGGAGATTTATCTTTAATATCGTGACTCACTGATCTTAAGATTGTTATCTGTTTTCATCTTTTAAAACACTTCTGGAATAGTTGGTTAATGATGATGTTTATACAATTTTCTGGTTGTTATTTTTGAGTTGAAATTATCTTTGCTGTTCTGATCTGAATTTGTTCTTTTGGTAGAGATGACTGCTTCTACCAGTGTGTCACCATTGTTGGTAGCCAATTCACATTTTTTCCATTGTCTTATAAGCTGCCTACACACAAGTTTTGCAAACATCAATTTTTCGTCGCAATTTTCAAGTAAACAACACTTTTATTTTTGCGACGTTTGCACATTTACCTCGTTTTTGTTTTCACGACTGTAAGCGTGAAAACTTGGTCTTTCGAAGTCGCATTAAAATCATTATTTGAACTGTCGTTATCCTTCTTGTCGATATGCCTATTGCGCTTAAATTTTACTTATCACTATACAGCTTGCAAAACTCTTTTGATCTACACTCATTGGGCATTCTTTGACTGATTATGTATTTTCGTTTCATTAATTTGCGAGGCATTGACAGCTGAATTTACATGTGCTTCGATTTGATTTACTTGACCATTATTTTCATTAAAATATATAGGTGTTATGGTTAAACCCTTCATATATATTTCATTTGATATAACACCTAGTTTCAAAACGCATTGGTTCCTCGCTTAAACTCTCTATATGAATTGATACATCGCATGTGATATAGTCAAAACATTGGTATTGGTTTCGATTTGTAAGTTTGGTTTAAAACTATGGCATAACTTTGATTGCGCGCTTTGTTTTAATACACTTACCATTGGTTTCATTGGTTGGCCAAGTGACATGATTGTTGAGCTATACTATAATGGGTAGAACAGCTATAAGTCGGCAGTTGTACCTTGGCAATAACTATTATGCATGGCAGAGATAAGCTCCACCACCTTCGCACGATGAAATTAATGTCTATCCCTTATCCCTGTTTCACCTTTGTTAGCTCGGGTAACCCTTTGTGCACTCTGCTCCTATGTGTGCTATGATCCAAACCCTGGATCGTTCACCGTGTGCTCGGCTCCATGGCACCGGTGGTGCAAATCGATCCGAACGGTAGCCAAGCCTTACTACTGTTCGACAATGCCTGGAAAGACTTGGAGGATAACGGTTGGCTCACCTTCATGCGGAGGTTTGAGGGTTTTAATCTAGCTGTGGCACAACAGTTCGCCCTGACTTTTGATGGCTATAGAGCCAAAGTGGGCGACATTCAGTTGGAAATCAATGAGGAATTTATCAGTTCTGCTACAGGGTTACCTACCACGGGCCAGCGTTGGTTCAAAAATTTGAAAGTGGAAGAGGTTCCATGGCCACTTCTGTTCCTCTCGCGAAAGGTCACATCCTGTGACAGAGGTATGCCCATATCCATGCTTAAACCACGAAGGCATGACCTTTTGATAGTAGTCAAACAATTCGTGACCTGTGAGGGTCAATATGGACTTGTTTTTCTCTACCATTTGTGTTTGTTAATGAATTTTATAGGGTATCCTTTGAATATGCCTTTCTATTTCTAGCGTAGCCTGTACAAAATGGCAAAGAGGTTTAAAAGGGAGAAGGTCGATAGTATCCTGTTCCACCATGGACTTATTAAACTTATCATTGTCTATTATTTAAGTCTCCACGGTGATAGTTGACGAGCTTTCATCGCTCGAAATGGTTTTGATGATACA
>CBVK0101314165.1:0-15137 GCA_900067695.1 Picea abies | reverse complement strand
GTTTTGAGGATCCTTGGTCATGTTTGACCTATTTTTGGGACTTCGACAGGATGTTGAAGGAAGAGCGCAAGTCAAAGTGGAGATTGTGGGATCTCAGCCCCTTTTTAGGGATTTTTAGGTTTTGGTCTTATGTAATGGGTATGGGGATGTCAGCCCATGGGTTTACGCATGTTTAGGCCCTCTTTGTAATGTATAAATAAAAGGCTATTCTAAGTGCAAGCGATGATTGTAAATGCTTTGTGCATACTATGTGATATTTGCAAGGCTAAGTACAAGTGATTGTAAGAAACTATGAAGAGTCTTTGCGTTGTAATTCAGGAAAGGAGGATCTACCGAAGTGCATGCATATCTCCTTTCCTTTGCGGAGTAAGATATCATGGCTCTATGCATGTAGAAGATTGATAGAAAGAAATAAAGAAGAAGAGTTGGTAGGTGTATCCCTAGGGTGGGGGTGAACCACATATATCCCCTATTGTGGTTCCTTTATGCTTTATGGGTGTTCTCTTGTTTATGTGGTTAAATGATTTGTGCACTGATATATGCTTAGAAGAATCTGATATGGTAGCTTAGTGATGAATAATGTGAATGAATGTTAGATCTGATCTATGTCGGTATGCCTAGTGATTGAATCTATTGGATCTGTGTGAATACTATGCTGATCTATTATTAGGGTTAGTTGCGTTGTAAACTAAGACTAAATATTAAGGAACTATAACTGGTAAGTTCTATATTGAGATGTTACAATAAAAGATCTGTGTCCTAGCTAAGGTTGCAGACATATGAGTCATGTAACCACCCATGCCTCTACCTCAGGTGAGATTTCATATGCTTCATAGTTGTTTCCGAAAGGGATGGTAGTTAGTTTTTTTTTGGTGCGTTGTTGTAAGCATTGAACCCTAGGTCTACCCCTGTGCCAACAGGGACAGAGCTGTCGGGTCAGCCGGAAACACTACCGTTGGAGATTTGGGAAAGGCCCACTGGATTCATGTAGTAATGAATAACTGCCAGGACAACCATCGGTCTAGTTTTCTTGAGATGTTAGGTGATGTAGACCTATCATCCCTCGAGACCAAGATCCACTCACAGGATTGTTCTCTATCTCTTTTAGCCAAAGAGACTCCTTTCGATTCCTCACTGGAATATACAATTTATCGATCCACAGGTCCTTTTTCCCAGCTCGCAATCTCACGAGTTCACGAGTCGTGGATCCTGACTCTTCCTCTCCAATCTTGCGATACCCGAGATCGCAAAATGGGTATAGCTCTTCTTTCTTCAGTTCCCTCTACGCGTGACCACCAGCTAAGCTTCATGTAAGCTCCTCTCGCTACTCGGTACTTTGCATGTTTCAATGTTGATCCATCATGCTCTTACTTCACGAATTCCCGATATACAAGATTCAACGAAGTGTTCACCCCTTCCACTAGGTGACGTGTGTTAACCTATCTATTTCCCGGGCCCACTTTGTGCTTCTACCAAATGTTTCTCATGCCCCGCTTTCGGCACTTCGTGACTTTTGATGATAAAAACAACTCCTTTCAACCTCCAAACCCCCAAATGTGTGAAATACGATGGGGTTCCTAATCCAATGGTCCTTTCGTGACCTAGATCCGATGGCTGTCCTCGCTCCTCACAATTTCGCGACTTCATGACTTGGAGCACCCAACTCTTGGGCTCTCACCATGCGAAACTCTGAGTTCGCGAGATCCCTAGATCTCTACCACCTGTCCTCCTTTGATGGACGATTTCAATTTTCTCACGACTTCACTACTTGCGAAGTCGAAGCACTTCCTTCTCTGAACCCTAATGTCTGAATCCTCGATAGAGAGGATCTCGCGACACGTGTCCTCCTTCCAATGAATGGCTCAGATTCTTTCATGGTTTCACAACTTTGAGACTCTTAGGATAAAAGTCTCGACCTATTATCCTCCGATATTCCGAAATGGAGAAATTCCAACACGTTGTCAACGTGGGTCCCACGATGGAACTTCCCTCCTTTTTGGAGTTCTCAGACTTCGCGAGTTCTAATGCTAAGCCTTCAGCTCTTCAACCCACAAAACCCTAAAATACTGAGTTCTTATGTGCTTCACCAATAACTGGCCCACACAAACCCTTTTGCAACCTCCCAAATCTTGAGGCAAGGCTTTTAGTTCTCCAACTCCCAAAACCACGAAATGAGATTCCGTGAGTGATCAAACAGCCCCTGTTGGATCAAATCCTATGGCCCAATTTTTCCTAAGCTTGCATTTATAAAAACACTCACCGTAACCTTCTTTCTGCTCTGCAATATCTGACAGCTTTCGGGGCTTTGCGAATCCTCCATGAAGAATTCTGACCATCCAAGGCCTCCTTAACAACTCCTATGAAATGAACAAGTAGGCCTTCATGAAACTTTATCCACCAGCAAACAATGTCGCTATGCCTCCTTTCGACACTTCAAAGTGCTAGTCCTCTTGAGCTTTTCTTCAACAGCTTCAAAGATCCTATCCCTCTTGAGCTTGATTGAAAATTCCTCAAGTCCTTTGGGGAAAATTCCTGCGCACACTCCTTGCAGCAATTCTTCAAATACTTCCAAGTATTTTGACCTCTTCGACTCTACGCACTCTCTACCACAACAATCTTTCAATAACTCCCTCAAGATGTAAGCTTTGAGACTTCACTCGGCTTACACACTCCTTGCATGGCTCATGTGCTTAACCTAAACTTCCACGAGAATTAGAACAATGTTATCCCTCTTGAGCTTGGAAAGATGAACTCTGACTTCTGTCAATGCACCCCTTACGGATTACTTCACTACACTCCTTGTAGGAAAGTTCTTGCTCAGACAAAGAAACAATTGAAACCCATTCCTTACTCTCTCTCTCTTCAAATTTCAGACATTAAATATGAAATCATACATTCACACATCAAAAAAAATGGATAACAGAGAGTAACAAGCATATATCAATCATCATGTACAACACAGAAAGAAATTGAACACCATGAGTCTTACCTAAAGATATTTTTATTAATCCATAACTTCTATACATGGGTTTTTACTCTACACAACTATCTGCTTCTTCTTCTCTATGTTCTCTTGATTGATTTTATGCTAATGTTACAATGATACAAGTGAGGGTATCTATATCCATTTCCCTCGGGCTTCTGAAACTGTCTAACATAAGAATTCAAAGCTACCTACTTACATTTACTAGCATAAATGCCTCTTAGTCCCTCAGACAAGAGCGAGATGCTCAAGGTCTAATTACAATCTACAATTATGCTCTTTCCTAAATTTTACATTTAAGTTTGGCACATCCAACTTCAGAACATTTCAAACAATTTATCATGTGCCAAAATGCATTGGCGCTTGCCCCACACTCCCTTGATGTTGGCAATGCTCTTGCATCATACTCCCTCACTTGAAAATTTTCATGGCCTCCTGTCCATGACATCTCACAAAATATATCAATGCTTCTAGATCTCTGCTTCATTTTCCCAGTTGGCATGTTCAACTGGATGTCCCTTCCACTTGACCAAGTATTCAAAGTATTCCTTTCTCCTGGTCCTCTAGCTAACTATTTTGTCTAGTATGCTTTCCATCTGTGGATTTTCTGCAACTGGCATCTGTTTTGTCCACTGAACCTCTGGTTGTTCACTATCTGCTCCAGCTTTGTATTAGTACAAATCTGAGACATTGAATATTGGAGAAATTTTGATCCCATCGGGTAATTGAATCTCATAAGCATTTGCCCCAAATTTCTTCAAGATCTTACATTGCCCGATCTTATTCATCTTTAGTTTGTTATATGTCCCCTTCGGGAACCTTTCTTTTCTCAGGTGTGCAAGAATCAAATCACCAACCTCAAATTGAAGTTGTCTCCTATGTTGATCTACTCTTCTCTTATACTCTTGGCTCAATTTCTGCAATCACTCCTTCACCTGGCTGTGAAGTTCCTTCATTGCTTCTGCAAAATCCTCTGCACTAGCACTCCTATTTGAATTCTATTCTGAATCTCCCAGTTATGAAACTCCTCTTGGCTGAATCCCATAAACAATCTAGAATGGACTCTACCCTGTGATTCTATTGATTGAATCATTGAAAGCAAATTCTACCTATGGTAGAATATTGTCCCACTGACTGTGGTGTTTTTTCACCAAGCTCCTCAGCAAGTCTCCCAATATTTTTTTCACAACTTCTGTCTTTCCATCTGTCTGAGGATGATAATATGAACTGAATGACAACTTTGTTCCTAGATTTTTACATAAGGTTCTCCAGAAGTGTCCCACGAACTTGGTGTCTCAATCCAAAACTATGCTCCTTTGTAAGCTGTGAAGTCGAAGGACCTCTTTTAAAAATAGATTCACAATGTGATTTGCATCAATAGTTTTCTGACACGGTATGAAGTGTGCCATATTAGAAAATCTATCTACCACTACAAAGATTGAGTCAAACCCTCTTTGTGTTCTTGGCAGCCCCAATATGAAGTCCATGCTTACTGCATCCCATGGCCTCTCAGGTATGGGTAACAGTTGATATAAGCCTGCATTCTGCCTCTTTCCTTTTGAAGGCTAACGAATTCTACATCTGTCCATGAATCTTTTGATGTCTGTTCTCATTCCTAGCAAACAATATGACTCATTTAGCTTTGAGAATGTCTTGTCATGACCGAAATGTCTGGCCAATCCTCCACTATGTTTCTCCTTCAACAGATTCTCCCTCATGGAGCATTTTGGGATACAAATTTGATTACCCTTAAACAATAATCCTTCTTGGATCATGTATTCTATCCATTGGCTTCTGTCCCTGAGAATGGGATTCTCAGCTACTTCATACGCCTCCTTAAAATATGGATCATGTATGTACATGTCCCTGAGATCATCAAAACCCAGTGGTTTGACTCTAAACTACTGCAATAGCAAACATTTCCTACTCAAAGCATCAAAAACCCTGTTAGCAGTTCTAGAAATATGCTTAGTTACAAAAGTAAAGTTCTACATGTATTCAACCCATTTTACATGTCTTTGATTCAACTTCTCCTGTTGAGTCACAAATTGAAAAACATGATTGTCATTGTATAAGACAAACTCCTTAAAGATCAAATATTGTCTCCATTTCTTCAATGCCTCGATAATAGCATAGAAGTCCTTGTCATATGTGGAGTACTTTATTTTCGCTTCATTCAGCTTCTCACGGAAGTATGCTATCAACCTATCTTCTTGGCTCAAGACTTCCCCTATTGGAAATCCACTTGCATCACATTTTACTTGAAATGTCTTTTTGAAATCCGACAACACCAAAATTGGTTCTTCTGTGATTTTATTCTTCAACAAATTAAAAATTTTCTCAGCCTCTTCTGTCCAGTGAAAAGACTTGCATCTTTTCTTCACTGTGTCCATCATCGGTGCACTAATTCCACTGAAATTATTGATGAAATTACTATAGAAACTAGCCAATCCATGAAAACTTCTCACCTCAAATATACTCTTCGGTGATGGCCAATTCTTAATTACCTCCACCTTATCTGGATCCATCCTCAATTTATCTGTAAAAATAACAAAACCCAAATAAATGAGCTATGTCTTCATGAACGAAGATTTCTTCATGTTTATCAACAACTTCTCTTGTTGTAATCTCTTCATCACTGTGGCCAAATGTTTCAGATGCTCTGCTTCTGTTTTACTGAAAATTAGTATGTCATCAAGATACACAATGACAAATTTTCTGATGAAATCCTTCAGGACTTCATTCATCAACCTCATAAAAGTACTTGGTGCCTTCGTTAAGCCAAATGGAATAACAAGCCATTCATACAACCCTTCATTAGTCTTGAAGGTTGTCTTCCATTCATCACCTTCTCTCATACGAATCTGGTGATACCCACTTTTCAAATCAATCTTCGAAAAAAATTCGCCCCACTTAAGCAATCCATAAAATCATCCATCCTTAGCAATTGAGATATGTACCTGATGGTTATCTTGTTGATTTCCCTTGAGTCAGTACACATCCTCCATCCTCCATCTTTCTTCAGTACACATGGACTCAATCTTTCTCTAACCAACCCTTTGTCCAATAAATCCTGGACCTGTCTTTTGACTTCGTCATTCTCCTTCGGTGCCAATCTGTACACTTCTTTGTTTGGTAAACTAGCTCTAGGTATGAGATCAATATGATGACTCACACTTCTGATCGGTGGCAATGAATGAGGTAGTTCGTCCACTACTATGTCAGCAAACTCTTCCAACACTTTTTGAACCTCTTCTGGTAAATCATCTACCCTTGTACTGGTTAAAATCAATCTTAGGCTTCCTGACCACAATGAATTGTGGTTCTTCCTTCTTCTTAACCTCTGTAAGAAGTTCCTTCCCACTCATGAGAATTACAGTGTTGCTTACTTAAGGTTTTACTTCCTTGTCTTTGATTGGAGGCAACATGTGAGTTCTCCCATTCTTCTCTAGGGTGTATGTGTTCTTCCTCCCATCATGAATCACATTCCTGTCATATTTCCATGGTCTACCCAACAATAGATGACAAAAATCCATGGGAATAACATCACATAGTATTTCATCTTTATACCCTCCTATTTTAAATTCAACTAAACATTGTTTAGTGACATTTACCTGATGTCCTTTTTGTAGCCACGAAACTCTGTATGGGCTTGGACATTCAATCGTCTCCAGCTCTAGCTTTTCTACCATCTCTGTATAAATAAGATTATCTGTGCTACCACTATCCACAATGACCTTTCATACCCTATCCTTGGTTTTGAAAGCTGTCTGAAAAAGTCTGTTCCTTTGCACTGAACTTTCCACCTCCTTCTCTGGTGTTAAGAGAACTTTTTGCATCATCAGTGATCTTTTGTCCTCAGCATCCTCTGCCTCAACATTCTACCTTTGTGCTTCGGCGATGTGATTTTCACCACCTTCTTTCCTTTTTCCTGGACACTCATAAGACTTATGTCTGACTTTTCCGCATGTGAAGCATATCACTACTCCACCTCTTTCTCTTCCTCTACCTCTGGTATGAGGAAAAATGTTTCCATCAGCATACCATCCTCTCTATTCGGTATGCTTCCCTCTCTATGGGCTTCCACCTGTTTTAGTTTGAGTCTAAGGTTTCTTCCACTCTTCTTTGGGTTTCTCATTTCTATCCTAGGAAACTAATTTGCCTCTAGCTTGACTTCTACCTCGGCCTCTTTGACCTTGTTTTCGGCTCATCTTCTCTTCAACATTTAGATCCATCTGATAATCATCTTCTACCATTCGGATGGTCATCATTCTCATCTCATCCTGAATGTCGTATCGTAGACCATTCAGATATCCAGCAACTTTTTAATCATCACTTTCGCGATGACCTGCCCTGATGTTCATCCTGTAGATTCTTCATTGTACTCCTTCACTATCATCAGCTTCTTTCGCAAATTCTACATTCTCTGAAATAGAGTAACTTGGTAGTCCCTAGGAATGGATTTTTCCTTCATCTTTGTGATCATCCTATCCCAACTCTTGATCTTTTTCTTTCCTTTGCAGCGTCTGTCAGCTTGTAGTTCATCCCACCACAATGTTGCATGTCCTTTCAATCTTGTGACAACATGTTTCACCTTTTTGTCCTCCTTGACATCTTCATAGTAAAAATATGTGTCCAAAGCTCTAATCTAGTCCAAAAGCTCTTCAACATCCAGTTTTCCTTCATATACTAGACCATCCATTTTTTCTCTAGCACCCATCCTTGAAACAACTCTAATCAATCATTCATTTGCTACATCCTCTGCTGCAACTTCTTCTCCTTCATGTCCAACTTTATTTTCACTTTCAGATTCCCTGACATCTCCAACATTGATTGTGTTCCTCTATGTTGTCTCCATGTCCTCAAGTCTGGCGCATAGGTCATGCATCTCTCTTTCCATGGCTGGATCAGGCATCTGCCTACCCCTTCTTCTGGGCATTTCCCTATCCTCTAGCGGACCGAGTGTTTGTTTGTCTCTTCTTCTCGGCAGCATTGCTAAAATTTCTTTCTCACTTACCCTGTCTGAGGTATACAAACATAGTCAAGCTCTGATACCACACTGACACAGACCTATTGGCCCTCAGGACTGAGATCTGCTCACAGGATCGTTCTCTATCTCTTTTAGCCGAAGCAGCTCCTTTCGATTCCTCACTGGAATATGAAATTTATCGATCCACAGGTCCTTTTTCACATCTCACAATCTCATGAGTTCACAATTCGTGGCTCCTGACTCTTCCTCTCAAATCTCACGATACCCGAGATCACGAAATGGGTATAGCTCTTCTTTCTTTAGTACCCTCTACACGTGACCACCAGCTAAGCTTCACGCAAGATCCTCTCACTACAAGGCACTTTGCATGTTTCAACGTCGAGCCCTCATGCTCTTACTACATGAATTCTCGATATGCAAGAGTCAACGAAGTGTTGACCCCTTCCACTAGGTGACGTGTGTCCACATATCTATTTCTCGAGCTCAATTTGTGGTTCTGCCATGTGTCCCTTGTCCCTGGATTTTGGCACTTCACGACTTCTGATGTCAAAAACAACTCCTTTAAACATTCGAGCCCTGGAATGCATGAAATACAATGGGGTTCCTGATCCAACGGTCCTCATGTGACTTGGATCTGATGGCTATCCTCGCTCCTAGTGATTTCGTGACTTGGAGCACCCAACTCTTGGGATCTTACCTTGTGAACCTCTGATTTCGCAATATCCCTAGATCTCTTCAACCTGTTCTCCTCCAATGGATGGCTTTGATTTTCTTGCGACTTCGCCACTCGTGAAGCCGAAGGAATTCCTTCTCTGAACCCTGATTTTCGAATCCCCGATAGAGAGGATCTCGCGACAAGTGTCCTCCTTCCAGCAAATGGCTCAGATTTTTTCATGGTTTTGTGACTTTGGGACTCTCAGGGAAAAATTATTGACCTCTTATCCTCCGATATGCCGAAAAGGAAAAATTTTGACATGTCGTCAATGCGGGTCCCATGATACAACTTCCCACCTTTTCGGAGTTCTCGAACTTCGTGACTTCTAATGCTAAGCCTTCAGCTCTTCAACCCACAAAACCCTGAAATACCGAGTTCTGATGTGATTCACCAATAACTGACCCACACAAACCCTTTCGCCCCTTCGGGACTTTTCCTTTCACAACCTCGGGAATTTTGAGGCAAGGATTTTAGTTCTCCAACTCCCGAAACACTGAAATGAGATTCTGTGAGTGATCCAATGGCCCCTGTTGGTTCAAATCCTATGGCCCGATTTATCCTGAGCTTGCATTTAGAAAAGCACTCACCTTAACCTTCTTGGTCCTCTGTAAGATCCAATGGCTTCTGGGACTTCATGAATCCTCCATGAAGAATTTTGACCATCCAAGGCCTCCTTAATAACTCCTGCAAAATGAACAAGTACATCTTCACGAAACTTTATCCACCAACAAACAATGTCACTGTGCCTCCTTCCGACACTTCAAAGCACTAGTCCCCTTGATATTTTCTTCGACAGCTTTGAAGATCCTATCCCTCTGAGATTCATTGAAAAATCCTCAAGTCCTTTGGGGAAAATTCCTGTGCACAGTCCTTGTGGAAATTCTTCAAATACTACCAAGTATTTCAACCTCTTCGACTTTGTGCACTCTCTGCGACAAAAATCTTTCAATAACTCCCTCAAGTTGTAAGCTCTGAGACTTCACTCGTCCTGCACACTCCTTGCATGGATCTTGTGCTTAACTTGCACTTCTATGAGAATGAGAACAAGGTTATCCCTCTTGGGCTTGCAGAGATGAACTCTGACTTCTATCAATGCACCCCTTGTAGACAATTTCACTGCACTCCTTGTAGGAAAGCTCTTTCTTAGACAGAGAAACAATTGAAACCCATTCCTTACCCTCCCTCTCTTCAGATTTCAGACATTAAATATGAAATCATACATTCACACATCAAAGACAATTCATAACAGAGAGTGACAAGCATATATCAATCAGCATGTACAAACACAGAAAGCAATTGAACACCATGAGTCTGAACTAAAGATCTTTGTATTAATCCAGAACTTTTGTACATGGGTTTTTACTCTACACATCTCTCTGCTTCTTCTTCTCTATGCTCTCTTGATTGATTTGGTGCTAATGTTACAGTGATACAAGTGAGGGTGTCTATATTTGTTTCCCTCTAGCTCCTAAAACTGTCTAATCTAAGAATTCAAAGCTACCTACTTACATTTACTAGAATAAATTCCTCTTAGTCCTTCAGACGAGAGCAGGATGCTCAAGGGTTGATTACAATCTACAAGTACACTCTTTTTTAACTTTTACATTTAAGTTTGGCGCATCCAACTTCAAAACATTTCAAAAAATTTATCATGTGCCAAAATGCATTGGCGCTTTCCCCACGCTCGCTTGATGTTGGCGATGCTCCTATATCATACTCCCTCACTTGAAAATTTTCATGGGCTCTTATCCATGAGCTCTTACACAGTCTCTCCATGCTTCTATATATCTGCTTCATTTTCCCAGTTGGCATCTTCAATTGGATGTCCCTTCCACTTGACCAAGTATTCAAAGTATTCCTTTCTCCTGGTCCTATTGCTAACTCATTTGTCCAGTATGCTTTCCATCTGTGGCTTCTCTGCAATTGGCATCTATTTTTTCCACTGAACCTATGGTTGTTCACTGTCTTCTCTAGCTTTGTATGGGTACAAATTTGAGATATTGAATATCGGAGAAATTTCGATCCCATTGGGTAATTCAATCTCATAAGAATTTACCTCAAATTTCTTAAAGACCTTACATGGTCCGATCTTCTTCATCTTCAGTTTGTTATATGTCCCCTTAGGGAACCTTTATTTTCTCAGATGTGTAAGAATCAAATCACCAACCTCAAATTGAAGTTATCTCCTGTGTTTATCTGCTCTCTGCTTATACTCTTAGCCCAAGTTCTGCAATCGCTCCTTCACCTGGCTATGAAGTTCCTTCATTGCTTCTGCAAAATCATCTGCACTAGCACTCCTAGTTGCATTATGTTCTGAATCTCTCAGTTCTGAAACTCCTCTTGGCTGCATCCCATAAAAAATCTAGAATGGACTCTGTCCTGTTCTTCTATTGATTGAATCATTGAAAGCAAATTCCGTCGATGGTAGAATATTGTCCCACTGACTGTGGTGTTCTGTCACCAAGCTCCTCAGCAAGTCTCATAAACTTTTGTTCACAACTTCTGTCTGTCCATCCATCTAAGGATGATAAGCTAAATTGAACGACAAGCTTGTTCCTAGATTTTTCCATAATGTTCTCCAGAAGTGTCCCACAAACTTGGTGTCTCGATCTGAAACTATGCTCCTTGGTAAGCTGTGAAGTCAAATGACCTCTTTAAAAAACAGATTCGCAATGTGAGTTGCGTCACTGGTTTTCTGACACGGTATGAAATGTGCCATCTTAGAAAATCTATCTACCACTACAAAGATTGAGTCAAACCCTCTTTGTGTTCTCGACAGCCCCAATATGAAGTCCATGCTTACTGCATCCCACAGCCTCTCAGGTATGGGTAACGGTTGATTTAAGCCTACATTCTGCCTCTTTCCTTTTGAATGTTGACAAATTCTACATCTGTCAACAAATATTTTGACGTATGCTCTCATTCCTGGACAATAATATGAATCATTTAGCTTTGAGAACATCTTTTCATGATTGAAATGTCTGACCAATCCTCCACTATGTTTCTCCTTAAATAGATTCTCCCTCATGGAGCATTTTGGGATACAAAGTTGATTACCCTTAAACAATAATCCTTCCTGGATCATGTATTCTTTCCATTGGCTTTCGTCCCTGAGAATTGGATTCTTAGCTGCTTCATATGCCTCCTTAAAATCTAGATCATCTCTGTGCATGTCCCTGAGATCATCAAAACCCAGTGTTTTGACTCTGAACACATGCAATAGCAAACATTTCCTGCTCAGAGCATCAACAACCTTGTTAGCAGTTCTAGAAATATTCTTGATTACAAAAGTAAAGTTCTACATGTATTCAACCCATTTTACATGTCTTTGATTCAACTTCTCCTATTGAGTCACAAATTCCAAAGCATGATTGTCACTGTATAAGACAACCTCCTTAGGGATCAAATAATGTCTCCATTTCTTCAATGCCTGGATAATAGCATAGAATTTCTTGTCATATGTGGAGTACTTCATTTTCACTTCATTGAGATTCTCCCTGAAGTATGATATCACCTTGTCTTCTTGGCTCAAGACTTCCCATATTGCAAATCCACTTGCATCACATTTTACTTGAAATGTCTTCTTGAAATCCGACAACACCAAAATTGGTTGTTCCATGATTTTTTTCTTCAACAAATTAAAACTTTTCTCAGCCTCTTCTGTCTAGTGAAAAGACTTGTCTCTTTTCTTCACTGTGTCCATCATCAGTGCACTAATTCCACTAAAATTCCTAATGAACTTCTTGTAGAAACTAGCCAATCCATGAAAACTTCTCACCTCAAATATACTCTTTGGTGATGGCCAATTATTAATTACCTTCACCTTATCTGGATCCATCCTCAATTTATCTATAGAAATAACAAAACCCAAATAAATGAGCTATGTCATCATGAACGAGGATTTCTTCATGTTTATCAACAACTTCTCTTGCTGTAATCTCTTCATCACAGTGGCCAAATGTTTCAGATGCTCTGCTTCTGTTTTACTGAAAATTAATATGTCATCAAGATACATAATAACAAATTTTCTGATGAAATCCTTCAGGATTTTGTTCATCAACCTCATAAAAGTACTTGGCACATTCTTTAAGCCAAATGGTATAACAAGACATTCATACAACCCTTAGTTATTCTTGAAGGTTGTCTTCCATTCGTCACCTTCTCTCATACGAATATGGTGATATCCACTTTTCAAATCAATCTTCGAAAAAAAAATTTCCCCACTTAAGCAATCAATCAAATCATCCATCCTTGGCAATGGAAATCTATACCTGATGGTTATCTTGTCGATTGCCCTTGAGTTAGTACACATCCTCTAGCCTCTGTCTTTCTTCGGATTGAGCACTGTCGTAACAACACATGGACTCAAGATTTCTTTAACCAACCCTTTGTCCAATAAATATTGGACCTGCCTTTTAACTTCTTCATTCTCCTATGGTGTCAATATGTACGTTTCTTTATTTGGTAAACTAGCTCTAGGTATGAGATCAATATGATGACTCACACTTATGATCGGTGGCAATGAATGAGGTAGTTCGTCCACTACTATGTCAGCAAACTCTTCCAACAATTTTTGAACCTCTTTCGGTAAATCATCTACCCTTGTACTAGTTAAAACAATCTTAGGCTTTCTGAACAAAATAAATTGCAGTTTTTCCTTCCTCTTAACATCTATAAGAAGTTCCTTCCCACTCATTAGAAGTACATTGTTGCTTACTTCATGTTTTACTTCCTTGTCTTTGATTGTAAGCAACATGTGAGTTCTCCCATTCTTCTCTAGGGTGTATGTGGTCTTCCTCCTATCATGAATCACATTCCTGTAATATTGCCACAGTCTACCCAGCAATAGATGATAAAGATCCATGGGAATAACATCACAGAGTATTTCATCTTTATACCCTCCTATTTTAAATTCAACTAAACATTGTTTAGTGACATTTACCTGATGTCCTTTTTGTAGCCACGAAACTCTGTATGGGCTCGGATGTTCAATCATCTCCAGCTCTAGCTTTTCTACCATCTCTGTACAAACAAGATTATGTATGCTACCACTGTCCACAATGACCTTTCATACCGTATCCTTGGTTTTCCAAGCTGTCAAAAAAAGTCTGTTCCTTTGCACCAAACTTTCCACCTGATTCTCTGGTGTTAAGAGAAATTTTTTCATCATCAGCGATCTTTCACCTTCACCATCCTCTGCCTCAACATTCCTCCTCTATGCTTCGATGATGTGAGTTTCACCACCTTCTTTCTTTTTTTCTAGACACTCATAAGACTTATGTCTGACCTTTCTACATGTGAAACATATCACTACTCCACCTCTTCCTCTTCCTCTACCTCTGGTATGAGGAAAAATGTTTCCATCAGCATACTGTCCTCTCTATTCGGTATGCTTCCCTCTCTGTGAGATTCCACCTCTCTCAGTCTGAGTCTGAGGTTTCTTCCACTCTTCCTTGGGTTTGTGATTTCTATCTTGGGCAACTGATTTTCCTGTGGCTTGACTTTTGCCTCGGCCTCTTTGACCTTGTTTTCGGCTCAGCTTCTCTTTAGATTTTAGAGCCATCTGATAAGCATCTCCCACCATTTGGATGGTCATCATGATCATCTCATCCTAAATGTCTTATCGTAGACCATTCATATATCTAGCAACTTTTTCATTATCACTTTCACGATGACCTACCCTATTGTTCATCCTGTAGAATTCTTCAGTGTACTCCTTCACTATCATCAGCTTCTATCTCAAATTCTACATTCTCTGAAACAGAGTAATTTGGTAGTCCTTGGGAATGAATTTCTCCTTCATCTTTGTGATCATCCTATCCCAACTCTTGATCTTCTACTTTCCTTTGCAGCATCTGTCAGCATGTAGTTCATCCCACCACAATGCTGCATGTCCTTTCAATCTTGTGACAACATGTTTTGTAATGCCCATATACTACTGAACATCATTAAGATTTATAAATGTTTTATTTGGTAAACTGAAACACTAACTTCTTATCATAATAGTGATTCTCATAACAACAACTTCAATAACTTAGATTTATCAATAAATACTGATTTCATGACAGAAAGAAATAAATACATAACTTAACAAAGTACCCAGTTCTGATGCTAATTGCGACTGCTTTCCTGCTGCCTGCTGCTACACAGATCAACCCTTCCATAAACAAGCAAATAACTACCCAAAACTACTGTCCTCCCTGCCAACTAGGAAAACTACCTAGCTGCCAACTAGGAAAACTACCTAGCTCCAGGATATCTATGGATATCCTGGTCCTCCGTGCCCAAAACCTCCAACAACTCAGTGCCTCCCAAATAAAATCTCAACCAGGAACTCTACTCCTTGCTCACAACAAGACAACAGTCCAAAAAATACAACAGTGCACAGAAAATCGTTGCTCAAAGCAAAACAAAATAGTTCTCCCCAATATAGCCGGCTCAACCATTAT
>CBVK0101314163.1:0-11627 GCA_900067695.1 Picea abies | reverse complement strand
CCCCCCCGTCGAATGGTGCCCACATCCCCCTCTTCCCGTTCCTTATTCCTCCTTGTCGTCTCATGCATTTACTTCACAACCACGCCCGTCCTCCATCCTTTGTCCCTTCATTAATATTTTATCATCTCGAGATTTCTAGGCTCCTCGCCCTGCATACTCCACCCTCTACTGCATACACAATTCCATTTATATCATTTCTTTTTTTTGATCTCTTAAATTTATGTCACGGGTCATTAAATTTGATCTTCAGTTAGATTATTATTACTTAGTTAATCCTCAATTATTCCTTTAATTAAATCTTACTTAATGATCTTTAATCATTTATTCAATTAGGGTCGTTACATGTTTAACCCTTTTGTCCTCCTCGACATCTTAATAGTCAAAATATGTGTCCAGAGCTCTAATCCAGTCTATAATCTCTTCAGCATATAGGTTTCCTTCATACACTAGAATATCCATTTTTTCTCTAGCACCCATCCTTGCAACAACCCTAATCATGCGTTCATTTGCTACATCCCCTGTTGCAACTTCTTCTCCTTCATGTGTAGCTTCATTTTTACTTTTAGATTCACTGACATCTCCAACATTGGTTGTGCACCTCTATGTTGTCTCCATGCCCTTGAGTCTGGCGTGTAGGTCATGCATCTCTCTTTCCATGGTTGGATCAGGCATCTACCTACCCTTTCTTCTCGGCATTTCCCTATCCTCTAGTGGATTGGGTGTTTGTCTGTCTCTTCTTCTCAGCAGCATGGCTGAGATTTTTTTCTCTCTTCCCCTGTCTGAAGTATACAAACATAGTCAATCTCTGATACCACAATGACACAGAACTATCGGCCCATTGGGACCAAGATTTGCTCACAGGATCATTCTCTATCTCTTTTAACTAAAGCGACTCCTTTCGATTCCTCGCTGGAATATGCAATTTATCAATCCACAGGTCCTTTTTCGCAACTTGCAATCTCGTGAGTTCATGAGTCATGGCTCCCGACTCTTCCTCTCCCATATCGTGATACCCGAGATCGCGAAATGGGTATAGCTCTTCTTTCATCAGTGCCCTCTACGCGTGACCACTGGCTAAGCTTCACGCAAGCTCCTCTCACTACTCGACACTTTTCATGTTTCAACATTGATCCCTTATGCTCTTACTTCACGAATTCTCGATATGCGAGAGCCAACGAATTGTTGACCCCTTCCACTAGTTGATGTGTGTCTGCCTGTCTATTTCCTCGACCCATTTATGGTTTTTCCATGTCTCCCTCGTGCCAGGCTTTCATCACTTCATGACTTCTGATGTCGAAAACAACTCCTTTCAACCTCAAAAGCTCCGAATGCACAAAATATGATGGGGTTCTTGATCCAACAATCCTCTTGTGACCTAGATCCAAGGGATATCCTCACTTCTCGTGATTTCTCCACTTTGCGACTTGGAGAACCCAACTCTTGGGCTCTCACCCTATGAACCTCCGAGTTTGCGAGATCCCTATATCTCTACCACCTGTCCTCTTCCGATGGATGGTTATGATTTTCTCGTAACTTCTCCACTCGCGAAGCCGAAGGACTTCCTTCTCTGAACCCTAATGTCTGAATCCCCGATAGAGAGGATCTCATGACACGTGTCCTCCTTCCAGCAAATGGCTCAAATTCTTTTGCATTTTCATGACTTCAAGACTTTCGAGACAAGAGTCTCAACCTATTATCCTCTGATATACTAAAATGGTGAAATTCTGACACATCGTCAACGCGGGTCCCATGATGGAACTTCCCACCTTTTTGGAGTTCTTGGACTTCGCAAATTCTGATGCTAAGACTTAAGCTCTTCAACCCAAGAAGCCCTGAAATACTGAGTTCCAATGTGCTTCACCAATAACTGGCCCGCACAAACCCTTTTTCCCCTTCGCGACTTTGCCTTTCGCAACCTCGCAAATCTTGAGGCAAGTCTTTCAGTTCTCCAACTCCTGAAACCTCGAAATGAGATTCCATGAGTGATCCAATGGCCCCTCTTGATTTAAATCCTACAGCCCGATTTCTCCTGAGCTTTCATTTAGAAAAACACTCACCATAACCTTCTTGCTCCTCTGCAAGATCTGATGGCTTCCTGAAATTCGTGAATCCTCCATGGATATTTCTGACCATCCAAGGCCTCCTTAACAACTCCTACAAAATGAACAAGTATGCCTTCATGAAACTTTATCCACCAACAAACAATGTCACTGCGCCTCCTTCTAACACTTCAAAGCACTAGTCCTCTTGAGATTTTCTTCGATAGCTTCAAAGATCCTATCCCTCTTGAGCTTGATTGAAAAATCCTCAATTCCTTTGGGGGAAATTCCTGCACACACTCCTTGCATCAATTCTTCAAATAGTTCCAAGTATTTGAACCTCTTCAACTCTGCGCACTCTCTGTGACAACAATCTTTCAATAACTCCCTCAAGTTGTAAGCTCTGAGACTTCACTCGGCCTACGCAATCCTTACACGACTCCTGTGCTTAACTTGTACTTCTGCAAGAATGAGAACAATGTTATCCCTCCTGAGCTTCAAGAGATGAACTCTAACTTTTGTCAATGCACCCCCTGCAGACAATTTCACTACACTCCTTGCAGGAAACATCTTGCTCAGACAAAGAAACAATTGAAACCCATTCCTTACTCTCCCTCTCTTCAGATTTCAAACATTAAATATGAAATCATACATTCATGCATCAAAGAAAATGCATAATAGAGAGTAACAAGCATATATCAATCAACATGTACAAACACAGAAAGCAATTGAACACCATTAGTCTGAACTAAAGATCTTTGTATTAATCCAGAACTTTTGTACATGGGTTTTTACTCTACACATCTCTTTGCTTCTTCTTCTCTATACTCTCTTGATTGATTTGCTGCTAATGTTACAATGATACAAGTGAGGGTGTCTATATCCATTTCGCTCTAGCTCCTAAAACTCTCTAATCTAAGAATTCAAAGCTACCTACTTACATTTACTAGCATAAATGCCTCTTAGTCCTTTGGACGAGAGTGGGATGCTCAAGGTCTGATTACAATCTACAAGTATTCTCTTTCTTAACTTTTACATTTAAGTTTGGTGCATCCAACTTCAAAAAATTTCAAACAATTTATCATGTGCCAAAATGCGTTGGCTCTTGCCCCACGCTCCCTTGATGTTGGCGATGCTCCTGCATCATTAGGTACCATCGTTTACCATACCTTTAGTATTTTGATAGATCTTGGTGCTACAGAGAGATTTATTTCTGGTGCAACGCTAAAAATAATTAAGGTAAAGTAAGTCGAAAAGGAGGAGTTTAGATACGTGGAAATTTCTTTGGGTGCCAAACAGAATATTTCGTGAAAGGTTATGAACTATAGCCTCAACCTGAGATATTTTTTAATGAAGGCCAACCTGTACATCAAGATATTAGGATCTTATGATGTTGTGATCGATATGGATTGGTTGGAATCAAATGATGCGATACTCGACTGTAAGAGAAAACAATTGAGTTTGACCAATGATGAGGGACAAAGATGAGTGATTGTAGGAAGAAACCAGGGAGTTTCCCTAAGGTTCATTTCTTCCCTACAACTATGGAAGAGCACGCGCAAAGGATGCAAGATATATGAAAACTTAGTGTTGAACGAAAATGGTGGCAAAAGGATTAGAAAACCTTCCAGTAGTATGAGAGTTTATAGATGTGTTCCTAAAAGAGTTACCAGGTTTTCTTCCTGGAAGAGAATTGGAGTTTAAAATTTACCTAAAACCTGGAACTAAATCGATAGCAAGAGAACCTTATCGGATTTCAACACCTGAGTTGTAGGAGTTGAAAATGAAATTGAAGGAGTTATTGGACCTGGGAATTATACGTCCTAGTGTGTCACCTTGGGGTGTGCCTGTTATTTTCATATGGAAGAAGGATGGGTCTGGAGACTTTGTATTGACTACCGTCAATTGAATACATAAATGATCAAGAAACAGTATCCATTTCCAATAATAGATGATTTTTTTTACCAAATGAAGGGTGCAACTGTGTTTTAAAAGATCGAATTGAGATCAGGATATCACTAGTTATGGATCAAAGATGAAGACATTGCTAACACTGCATTTAACACGAGGTTCAATCATTACAATTTTACCATTTTACCATTTTACCATTTGGACTGACAAACACCATAGGGGTATTCATGAGCTTGATGAATGAGGTGTTTCGCGAATACTTGGAAAAGTTTTTTCAAGTATTCATTAACGACATATTGATATATTATCAGATGACAGAAGAACGTGAGGAACATTTGTGTTTGGTACTACAGTGTTTACGAGAGAGCAAATTATATGGGAAACTGATGAAATGATCTTTTTATCAATCAAGGATTCATTATTTGGGGCATGTTATCTCGGGTGAAGGAATCGATGTGGATCTAGCGGAGGTAGAGGATATTATGGAATGGATCATTCAGGAGTCACAAAGATGAGGGAAAAACATAAGCCCTTATTCTTTTGGAAAGCAATGAAGGTAGACACAGTTAACTATGTGGTGAGGTGTCTGGAATGTTAGCAAGTAAATGATGGACACATAAATCTAGTAGGATTACTACATCCACATGCTATTCTAGAATTGAAATGGGAGGTTGTTTCTATGGAATTTATTGTTGGATTGTCACTGACGAAAAGGAGGAACGACTCGATTTTCATGGTAGTAGACACTATAACAAAGAGTGCACATTTTATTCCTATGCACATGACATTTCAAGCGCGAGACATAGCTATATTTTTTATCAACGATATTTTGATATTTCATGGCATGCCTAAAAGGATCATATTCGATAGAGAATTAATGTTTACAGGAAGTTTTTTTACTATTTTCCAAGAGGCCTTGGGAATCGAACTTAACTTTAGTATAGTCTATCACCCTGAGATAGACAGGAAGACAAAAAGAATGAACCAAATTTTTGAATATATGTTGTGTGCATATATGATAGACCAACATAAGCATTGGCAAGAGTTCTTGCCATTGGTAGACTTTGTGTACAACAAGAAACATCAAAGAACCATTAAGATGTCATCATTTGAGTTTCTTTACGAGTGACTGTGTCAGATGCCTTTGGATTGGGATAGACTAGAAGATAGGGTCGTAGTAGGACCAAAAGAGATCCAAGAAATGGAAGAACAAATGAAAATGATAAGAAAAAGGATTAAAGAATCGCAAGATTGACATAATAGTTATGCTGATGTGCATCGCGTTGATCATAGCTTTGAAGTTGGTGATCAAGTCATCTTGCGGGTGAAATCGCACAAGAGTTCGATCAACTTTGGAAAGGGCGATAAACTTTCTTCTAAGTTTGTGGGACATTTTGAAGTTGTGTAAAAGGAAGGGCACGTGGCCTATTGACTAGCCTTGTCTGATTCTTTTAGGTGTATGCACGATGTTTTTCATGTATCTGTTTTGAGACATTATGTTAGTGATCCTACTCATGTGATTGACATGAGTCCCTTGTAGGTTTCGAACAAGGGTACACTCATGATGGAGCCAATCCGCATTTTGTACCATGGAATTCCACAACTGTGGCATCGAACAGTCGATCAGGTCAAGGTCTAATGGGAAAATTATAGTCCACACTCGACTACCTAGGAGGAGATATATGCTATGCCCCAACAGTTTCCATATTTATTTGATAGTTATACTTTTAGATATTTTCAAATTCTTTATTTACTGGATACATATACTGTAAAACCTCGACACAAAGTTTGAAACAAGAGGGGGTGTATGTAACATCCCTCTCTTGCGAGCACATGTTATTGTCTTATTCTTTGACGACACTTGCGTGCAAGTGATCCGGTCCTACAAACTCAGGGGAAGACACTTGACATAACATAATATAGAATATATCAATACATAGATTTCAAGTAACATAACATAATATAGGTGGCCTAGAAAACTTTGAGCGAATGTTAAACCTTATAAAATGTTGAGCACCTGCCTAATTAATTGATTGATTAATTAATTAACTAAAGAATCAATTTATTAATCATAATCCCTAAGGGTCTAAGATTGTGAAAATAAAAATGTAACTAAGCCTAAGTCTAATATTAGTGAGAAGAGTAAAAGCTAATTTTATAAAATAAATAATGAGGGGTCATGTAAAATCGATTTAAGAAATAAAATAAAAAATAAAAAAATCTAAAGAGTGATTCAATACACATGGTGCGAGTAAATACCAAAATTGGAAATTAAAATAAGAAAAGAATAAAGTGTACAAGAAGGTGTAAGCATAGAAAGGTATCTAAAGACTAGTCTAACTAGAGAACATTCATATTTTAGCTCAACTCCGTTTTAGAAAGGAGTCAGTCATAAATGGGAAATAAAGCGAATAAAGGGACAACTAGGAGTGATTTTAGGAGTGCCTTTAGGATGGCTGAGGGAAATTGACTTTTAATTAAATTAAATTGTGGATTTACTTGTGAAAATAAGGGAATGGGTGACAAGTGTATGGGGGGGATAATTCCTAATTAAATTTAGAAAAAAATGAATTAAATATGAAAATGACAATTTGTCACTAAGGAAATTCTATAAAACAAATGGCTGAGAAGAGGAATGGATTAGACGGGTTTTGAGTAAGGTTATGTTGAAAAAATTATGACTGGTTTTACTTGTGAGAGTTTGGATACCTAGATCAAGAGAGAGAGTGGTGGCTTTACCTTGTGAGGAGATCTGGGAGCTAGCAGATTGTGTTTGTGTGTGGATGGCCCCATTATGGCTCGGGGGGCTAAGAGGGAAGAAGATCACCCCTAGCGTTGGTTGGGAGGTATCGGTGAAGTCTCACCAATTAGTAAGAGGTTGAAGGAGGAATAACGAGGTGCTAGCTTAGAAAGGACACGCGCTGGTTGTAGGACAAATCCGCAACTCCATTACCACTATTTTCTGGTCACGGTACTGTATATTTAATTATTTATGTGTTCAAAAAATCAATGTACTCTTCTATATTTGAATATTAACGTTAATGGAGTTTGGTTATGAATGTTTATAAAACACATGTGTTCTTGGTGATATAATGATTGTATGTTGTAATATTAATATCTGTAGTTTATTATTGAAGTATAAATTGATGTATAGATCACTGGGAGCGATCTCAGTTTTGATTTTCCTATTATCTGTTGAGGCTTAGTTCATATGAGACTCTTGTTGCTTATGATTTTTTTATACTATGAAAACTCCACCCCTTTTTCTGTAAAACATAGCCATGCCCCTGGTGCTTTTGTCCTACGTTTCTCTTAGAAAACCATTTGTGTTTGATGTTTACATTTTTCCTAGCCTTACGAGCCCCCTAGAGTTGTTTTAACTTTGATCTTCTTTGCATTTATTTTTAACATATATGAGACTTTCACTTCTGTATTTTGTCTGGAATTGTCAACTAACTATTGTCTCCTTGCTCGATGAACTCGTTTTTCTCCTCTGCGTTCCTTTTACATTTTTTTCTTCCACAAATTTGGATGGTTTTTATAAGATCGATGTTTCCTTGAAGGACCTCTACATTAGGCATGCATATTCTGCGTATTTGATGAGTTTTAACCTCTGTGATTTTCCTTCTTACCAAATGAAATTCATTCAACCTCTTTGTTTGGCCAATTTTTAAGCATCTTCATTTTTCTCAAATCTAATTGAATTCTCTATCCTCTATGTTTTTGTTCCTTGTCTCTACGAGCTCTAGAAGAGGATAAAAATTCACTGATATTTGTCTTAAACACTTGTCTAGTTGTGTTGTGGGGATTTTCTTTACGTAGTAAATCCCAGCATGGGTTTGAGCTCGTCTTTTTATTTTTAGTAATTGTTGTAACTCGAGTGGAGTGTCTTAGCATTTTATACCATTACTCAAAACATCAACCCCCCAAGCTATGTAGTTTTTCCTCTATGCACTTGTGCCCGACGATTTTGGTGTTATTTCTTCTATGTATTTTCTGAAGCAAAGGCTCTGCACCTTTCTTCCATTTCCAAACGCATTTACATCACTGACCTCTATGAAATTCATAGAGGTCCCTCCTAGGCTTTTAATCTTTGAATTATTTTTGTGTATGACATTATATGCTTTCCCAAATTAGAGCTCCCTCTGGGCGTTTTTAATCTCTGATTATCTCTATGTATGGAATTAAATTTTCGCCCAAATTAGAGCTCCCTCTTGGCATTTTATTTTCACAATTTATCTCTGCATATTTACTTGGTTTTTTTCTTTGTGTTTTTCCCCAAGGATTTCTCCCAGCTTCCATCATCTGGAGTTTTCTCTGAGTTTGATTAGTGTCTCTGCATGTTTTTTTATCTACACTTAGCATGGCAACCTTCTTTAATCCTCTGCATTTTTTCTCACTTTTTCCCAAAAAATTCTCTTTTATCTCTACACTTTGACAGGAAATTACCCACTCTTGGTTTCCAATTAGGGTTGGCTCTCAACAGTTCGGTTAATCGAGGACCCTTTCTTGATTGCTGAAAGCATATTCATTATATTTAATGACAATGCAGATTCGACGTCCGAGCTTGCGTTGTGAATTTTTTATTTTTTAATTCCATGCTAACAAAGTCAACATTCTAAAGTCGTGTACCCTCGACTTGTTAATCCACCCAAAACTTCACTATTAAAGTAAGGCACCCTGAACTTGACCAAATTTCCCTTATAATATTCTGGTAGCTTCTTTTAGCTTTTGTAGGACATCTTGGAATTCTTATATTTGTCAACTTGAAGGACTCCTTGTTTCGTACTGGAAATTAAGATAACATCAAAATCCTTGTACATATGTTTATGTAAGTTAGTATGGAAGTTATCTGCATTTTTTCTCAAGTGTGATGATGCTTTCATTATTTCCTTAAACGGAATTTTAAAGCAACCTTATCTTCTAGTGCTAAGGTCTAGTGAGATGGTGTGGTACCTTGTGTATGGATGTCAGATCTAGCCTTCAATCCTTACAATATTACTTAATTACGTTAATTCCTTAAAAATTTATTTTAGTTATGCTACAAAGCAGTGAATGATTCATTATCTTGAAGTAGTTGAGACCTGATACCGCTCTAGATTTGAATCTAATATAACCTTGGTAGAATTACTTATATCTTAGAATCATGAAATAACCATAATACTAGTGATGAATGATTTTTTTAGAAATTAGACTTCTTGTGTGCAATGAAAATATAATGTAATGAATAATTCTTTTAGATATTAGACTTCTTGTGGGAAATGAAAATCTAATGTAATAAATGATTGTTTTAGATATTAGACTTTTTGCACGAAATGAACATTTACTGTAATGGATGATGGTTTTATATATTAGACTTCTTGCGTGAAGTGAAAATTTAATGTGATGAATGATTGCATTTATTTGATTAGATTTCCTCACACAATGAATAAAATTGATGATTACTCTTGCACCTTAATCAATGTAACGAATGATTGCACTCATATGTTTGGAATCTTTGCGCCATGAATATAAATGATTATTGATCTTGCACCTTGGATTTAATGTGATGTATGATGGGTTATGTGGTTGGTTATAATACGTTTGTGCCATGAATTAGATGTGATGTATGATGATAAGTTGATGTTGACCCTTATGCTTGACTAATTGATGTTTAGATTGATGGATTTGATCGAGTTGATTGCGGCTTTTATTTTTTTAATGGGATTTAGACACCTCCTTATTCCTTAGAACAGTCACCAACCCTGAGACCTTAAGTGGTCAAAATCAACCAAATGAATCATGGGCTTGAACATTGCTTATGTGTCTTGGAGGTCCTAACCTAGTAGGGTAAGTTGGGTGGGTAATATATGCATGTCATCTTTATTTTATCTTTATGTTATCGTTATGTGATGAGTTGAGTGATTAAAAGTATGGAGGATTCCAATTGATCGTGATGAGTTGATATTGCCTCGCAATTTATGATGCTTGTTGATTATGTGTCATTATCGAAATGTGACGATGTCTTGATTATGTGTCGTTACTAATTATGTTGATGCGTTGGTGGTGACGTTTTTTTATTTTGATGATGAGTCCCTTGTAATTCATTTAATTATGATGTCATTTGATATGAGTTGTTGAATTATGTGTTGATGCTATTTTTCTATTGCTAAAAAAAATAAAAAAATTGTGCTTCACTTTTTCTAGTCGTAACGGAGGAGCCATTACAAAATGTCCAAACATAGTAAATCGTGGTCAACAATTTTCAACCATAGTCAACCATGGTTAATCATATGGAAACATGATTACTCATGTTCAACCATATCCAACCATACTCAAACATGGTCAAGCATAGACAAACATCATCAAACATGGTCAACTATATTCTACCATGGGTAACTAAAGTCAACCATAATTAACCTAATTAAACTATAGTCAAACATAGTCAACAAAAGTCATTATGTCAACCACGGTGAAGAAATTTCAAATATGGTTAAACATACTCAACCATGATTAACCATAATAATATCAACATTTTCATTTTAATAATATTCTTATCATAAGTAATATTAATATAGCCTATGCATTAAAATAATTATATCGAAAATATTATATTATTAAAAAATATCTATGATGTATTATAAAGAGTCATATACAATCAAACATATATTTCACTATATTATTATTATTATTATATTCTTATTAAAATATAATAAGATATTTGAGTGTGTTATTTTTTTTATTATATCTTTTTAGAACATAATAATATTATACTATATAGTAAACCATAATTTGTCCCTTTTCTAATTAACTAACTTGATTCACAATGATTTCAGTATGGTTCGGGAAATGGTGCAAAAACCATGAGAATGGACTTGGGCGCTACAACTGAACTGTTTCCCTCTAATGGAATGGTGGTGAAACACACGATGCCATTCGTTTCATCCTCAACCATCCTCTTTTGGGAAGTTTCGTAAATTTCCATTGATCAAGATAAAAATCTGCTACCAGATCTCCACAAATATCCATGGGTGGTAAGTGGGCACAAATATCCACGAAACTGGGCTTTAATAAAAACAAAGGCAATGCCTCTTAACACACTGAAATTAATGAAAAAATCTGGTTGATTTAAGAGAGAACTACTATTGCAGAGAGTTTTACGTTGACGTTTGCTTCGTTGTGATTAGCAATAAGCAACGTAGAAAGTGATCTGAGAAGACAAGTCTCGTGCCAAAGTATATGACACAAAGATAAGCGGAATAGGGCAAGGAAAATAATTGGATTCCTCGTACTCTTGCGACTTGAGTATATTGTGCACTTTGAACGAAGGGAAAACTTCAAGGAGATGAAATTGAATCTCCTCTTCTTCTACTGTCGACTAGTGCCATCATTCGACTTTTGTGAGAACATGGAACGACGTCCCCCAAGTAATTAAGTCATTTGCAATGTGAGCCACTTTCTTCCCATCCCTCTTTAGATGTGCTACTCCTCACTCACTCAACTTTCGAGTCCAAGTTTAGACACAGATTGAAAATGATGCTTGTTATCTATGTATTTTCGAGTCCAAGTTTAGATACAGATTGAAAATGATGCTTGTTATCTATGTATTTAGACACAAATTTCAAATTGATTATAATTATTAAAAAATATCATTGTTTGAAATTTGGACTTTAACACTATGTGTGAGATCGGAAGAGC
>CBVK0101314162.1:0-11054 GCA_900067695.1 Picea abies | reverse complement strand
ACCCCCCCCCCTCTCTCAGTAATCCAACAACAACATCACCAAATTTTAAAGTGTTTGAACCATAGACAGAGTTACTTACAGCCATGACCAAGTCATTCTATATTTCTAGGAATGAGCACAAGATTAGAAGAGCCCTGACCTCATCATCAAAGTCCACTTTCAAGATTAGAAGAGCCCTGACCTCATCATCAAAGTCCACTTTTATAGAACTTAGTTTATTAGTAACCATATTAAATTCATTTAAATGATTTGCAACAGACCCACCTTCTAAGATCTTCATATTAAATAATTTCTTCATTAGAAATACCTTATTGGACATCGATGGTTTTTCATACAGTTTATCCAATGCATCCATTAGCTCCTTCATTGTCTTTTCTTTCGAAATATTGAAAGCCATCGATGTTGCCAGGATTAGCCATATCATTCCTAGTGCCTTTCTGTCAAGAACCCCTCATTTTCCATCCTTCATGGTCATCGTCTTCTTTGTTATTCCACTCAATGGTAAGAATAGATCCTTATGATATAAATAATATTCCATCTGCATCTTCCATAACTGGGAGTTTTGGCCGTTAAATTTCTTGACCCTAAACTTTCCATCTTCCACCATTTCTCCCACTCGAACCAGGAACCCTTTTTTCCTTCTAGTTACCTTTCGCTCTGATACCAGTTGTTAGAAAAACAAGATCAAAGAGCAATAAAATAAAATAAATGTAGAAATAAAACACAAAAGATACACAATACAATAGAGACACATATATATGTGTTTCACCCAGTGTGGGCTATGTCCACCAGAGAAATTGGCAGGTCCTTCCTTTATTATTATCCAAAAAAGGAAGGGATACAACCTACAACACACCCGATGTAACTTCCTCTTTTTTCTCTCACAGTCTCCTCACTCAGAATACAATATTCACAATGATACATAGCCACAATATATTTCCCTCATAAAAGAGGGTTTCCTTCTAGGGAAAAAAACCCTAAAATAACTTCTACCGTCAGATCTGCGACCTTATAATGAATGGTCCAAATTTACTATGAAATTACAATACATTTACAAGGAAAATTTTCCTTCGGGGGCCCACTTGCCCCCAGACCCTGCGGGAGGGGAAATTCCCCCTTGCACTCCCCTGCATGGAGGGGTGTACATTATTCTAGGGTGTAAAGCCTTCATGGGGTATAAACACGGCTGAAAACAAAGACCTCTAAATCAGGAAGATAATCAGGCTCCACAACCAACAACTAGGAACCAGAGAAAAGATGGAAGTTTCGATGTATGAAGGAAATTTGAATGTAGAAGAATTGATTAATTGGATAAGTGATTTAGAAAAGTAATTTGATTATGAGGAGATTGATGATGAGAAGAAAGTAGAGCATGCAGTGACCAGTTTGAAGGAACATGTAGCTTTATGGTGGGATGAGTTGCAGGTTGATAGAAGGAGAAAACGGAAGTCCAAGATTAAGAGATGGGATAGAATGGTAGCTAATCTCAGGGATAAATTCATACCCAAGGATTATCATATGAATCTATTCATAAGGTTGCAGAATATGAGACAAAAAGGTTTTTCGGTGAAGGAATATACTGAAGAGTTTTATAAATTGAATATAAGAGCAAGATATAGGAAAAATGATGAAGAGAAAGTTGCTAGGTATATTAATGGATTGAGGTATGAAATCCAGGATGAGATTAGTATGATAATGATGAGGACTATAGAATATGCTTATTAAGTATCCCTGAAGGAAGAATAAAAATGGTCAAGAAATAAAAGTCAGAAGAACAAGGGGAAGAGTCCTAACAGAGGAAGAGTAACCACTAGAGAGAAGTTCCAGAGATCTAATGGTGAAGTTGGAGGATTTGACAGTTAGAAAAATAGAGGAGGATACTCTAGAGGAAGGAATCCTTTTCCAAGAGGTAGAGGAAGAGGAAGAGGAGGAGAAGTCAAGTGTTATGCTTGAGGGAAAATTGGGAACATGTCTTGGGAATGTCCTGAAAAAAAAAGAACTCAGGAGTTAGAGAATCTCACATTTATGAGGCGCACCATAGAAATGTGAAGGCGGAGATGAAAGAAGAAGCAGTTGAAGAGGGAAGATAGCTCATGATGAGGAAAGCTCTTGTGAAGCTAGAAAAATAGGTATGAGAGCCAGTCCAGATAAATAGTTTATTCAGAACTGCTTGCAAGACCAAAGACAAAGTATGCAAGGTGATCATAGAGAGTGGGACCACTGACAATTTGGTATCCATGAAGATGGTTGAAAATCTAAATTTGGAGACAAAAACACATTCAATTTTGTACAGGGCATCATGGTTGCAGAAAGGACATAAAGTTATGGTAATTAGATAGTGTAAAGTTGAGTTTAAAATTGGAAGTTATAAGGATGAAGTTTTATGTGATGTCATCCCTTTGGATGTTTGTCATATATTGTTGGGGAGGCCTTGGAAATATGACAGGAATGCCATACATGATGAGAGGAAGAATACTTATACCCTTGATAAAAATAGTTGTAAACATATGTTGTTATCATTAGAATATAAGGGAGTCAAAGAAGAGGCTAGTCTGAGTATACTTCTCATGAGTGGGGAGGATATCTTGAAATAATTCAAGAAAGATCAGGAAATACAATTTGTTGTTATAGGGAAGTTGAGAGTCATCCTTACAAATACTTCTATGAATGATTTTCCTATGGAAGTTTAGGAATTACTAGATGAGTTTGTTGACATTGTGGTGGACGCGTTGCCTCATACTTTACCACCCATTAGGAGTATTAGTCACCATATTCTAGAGCCATCAATGGAAAATTGAAGAATGTGCACAAATTCTAGAGCCATCAACAAGATAACCATCAGGTATAGATTTCCTTTACCCAAAATGGATGATTTAATGGATTGTTTGAGTGGAGCTAGTTATTTTTCCAAGATAGACTTGAAAATCAGTTATCATCAGATAAGAATGAGAGAAGGGGATGAATGGAAAACATCATTCAAAACAAATGAAGGACTGTATGAGTGGCTTGTTATGCCATTTGGATTAACAAACTCTCCAATTACATTCATGATGTTAATGAATGAAGTGCTCAAATATTTTATTGGGAGGTTTGTGATTGTTTATTTAGATGATATTCTAGTTTTCAGCAAGACTGAAAAGGATCATTTAAGACACTTGAAGATGGTATTGAGGAGATTGCAGCAGGAAAAGTTGTTCATGAATTTCAATAAATGATCTTTCATGAAGACATAACTTGTGTATATGGGGTTTGTAATCTCTTCAAATGAATTGAAGATGGATCCATAGAAGGTGAGAGATATAAGAGAGTGGCCTTCTCCAAGAAGTGTTTTTAAGTAAGAAGTTTTCATGGGTTAGCGAGATTTTACAGAAAATTCATTAGGAATTTCAGCAGTATTCGTGCACCCATATTGGATGTTATAAAGAAGGAACACATATCTTTTAACTAGACAAAAGAAGCCGAGAAAGGATCTAGAGTGTTGAAAGAAAATATAAAAGAACATCCTATCTTGATTCTACTAGAATTTAGGAAGACTTTCCAAGTCAAATGTGATGCAAGTGGAGTGGCCATTGGTCCATTTTTAAGTCAATATGAGAAGCATGTTTCTTATTTCAGTGAGAATTTGAATGATTCTAAGAAGTATTCAACATATGACAAGGAATTTTATGCTATAATTCAAGCTTTGAGAAAGTGGAAACATTATCTTATACCAAAGGAGTTTATTTTGTATACTTGCAATCATGCTTTGCAATTCATAACCAAACAAGAGAAATTGAACCAGAGACATGCCAAATGGGTAGAATTCATGCATAATTTTACTTTTTTCATTAAACATATTAGTGGGAGTGCTAACAAAGTTGCATATGCTTTGAGTAGGAGATGTTTAACCTTGCAAGAATTCCAAGTGGAGACTTTGGGATTTGAACACCTCAAGGAGATGTACCGCGAAGACCTATATTTCAAGGAAGCTTATGAAGCATGTGAAAATCCTTTGTTAAGAGATAGAAATCAATGGATGGAGTATATAATCCAAGAAGGACTATTATTTAAAGGAAGTCGATTGTGTATTCCAAAATTCTCAAAGAGGGACAATTTGTTGAAGGAAAAACATAGTGGAGGATTGGATGGACATTTCTGCCATGATAAAACATATGTGCAGTTAAGTTCTTCGTACTATTGGCTAGGAATGAGGTCTAATGTGAAAAATTTTGTGGACAAATGCAAAGTTTTCTATTATGCTCAAGGAAATCAACAGAACACATGATTGTATCAACCATTGCCTATTCCAGACAGGCCATGAGATGTTATAAGTATGGATTTTGTTCTGGGATTGCCGAGAACCTAGAGGGGAAATGATTCAATATTTGTGGTGGTTGAAAGATTTTTAAATATGGAACATTTCATACCATGTCATAAAATGAGTGATGCTACTCACATAGCAAACCTATTTTTCAAAGAAATTGTGAGATTGCATGGGTTACCCAAGAGTATAGTCTCAGACAGAGACACAAAATTTGTGGGACAATTTTGAAGGACTTTGTGGAAGAATTTGGGGACAAATTTGTCTTTTTTTTCAACATATCACCCTCAGAAAAATGGACAGACTCAAGTAGTGAATAGGATCTTATGGAATCTGCTGAGAAGTTTGGTAACTAAACATAACAATCAGTGGGATCAATTTTTTCCTCAAGCGGAGTTTTCATATAATGAATCACCAAACATGAGTAATGGTAAGAGCTCATTCCAGATAGTGTATGGAATGCATCCCAGAGGAATTTCAGAATTGAGAGATTTGGGGAAAACTAAATTTCGAAGTGCAGGAGAAAAATATTTCACTACAGAGATACAAAACTTACATGATCAAATCAAAGGACAACTACATGATAGAAGCCAAAAATACAAGGACAAAATAGATCAAAGGAGAAAAGAGGTGAATTTTGAGATTGGAGACCAAGTCTTGGCACATCTGAGGAAGGAAATATTTCCAAGAGGGAAATATAATAAAATGAAAATGAAGAAGATAGGACCTTGTAAAATCCTCAGAAAATTTTCTACAAGTGCTTATGAGATTGAACTGCCAGAGGACATTGTAATTTCACCAATATTTAATGTAGAAGACTTATATCCTTACAATATGGATGACACAAGAGGGACATATTATCAAGGGAATATTCAGTGGATGGGATAGATTCCCATAGCAAAGAAGCCTCAAATAGAGAATATTTTAGATTGTAGAATTGCTAAGAGAACCAAGAGAAAATTTTATTATGAGTATCTGGTCTAATGGAAGAATCATTCAACAGAATATGTCAGTTGGATAATTGAAGCAGACATCCAGAAGCAAGGAAAGGAAGTGGAGGAGCTCATGGATAGAAGTCCTTAAATATTTTTTCCAGAGGAGTATGATGCAGAATCATCACCGTCATCATTCAATGAGGTGTAATGGAAGATGACTCAGCATCCAACACAACGCATGTTAAATTGGTTTGGATCCCAAGGAGGGTGCGTCACTTTAATTTTGAGACCTTTGTAATTAAATATCCCATGGGATATTTAATCTAGAGCCATTGTATATGATCTAGGAGATTGTAATTGCCTTTAATTCCTATAGGGTTGTATATATTTTGAGCATTGACTCATATCTAAATTGTAAATGTTCATTTATTGTAATAAGTTTGTTGGTAGGATGATTTTAATTTTGATATGAAAGCATTAGAATAGTCTGGAGGGAAGGCTTGAGAAGCCCCTCATGTATAAATAAATGTAATATTTTCCCAGAAGAGGTTGTTGAAAAAAAGCTAAAAGTTGTTGTTGTTGTTACTACTGAACGTTGTTGAAGCTCTTGTAAATTTCTGTTGAAGTAATATAGAAAGAAAATAATTGCTCACACATTTCTATGACTATGAATTTTTTTATCTTTTATTAATTGGATAAATGTTATGTTTTTATCTCTTTTTTTGTGTGTGTGAATCTAAATGGTTGGTTTAATGAGTTCTAAATGCTAGTATAAGTTTCAATTGTTTCTCTTCTGAAATCTCGGTGCAAGGAGTGCACAGTGCCAACTCGAGTGTGGAGGTCGAACCATCTATAGGTTTAGAAGCTCGAGAGAGATAATGTAAGTTTACATAGAGTGAGCACAAAGAGTGCACCTACACTTAGAGTAGTGTAAAAGCTCATAGGGGAGACAAAGTGCAAGGAGTGTACAGATCCAACACTTTGTTAACTGTTGACCAAGCTCAAGAGAGATAGCGCAAGGAGTGCACAGGTAAATTTTCTGAGTCCCAAGCTCAAGAGGGAAGCACAAAGTGTGCACCAAAGGTTGATTTGTCTAAGTGACAAATCTCAAGGAGGAATATCAATAACGATTCCCCAAGAGGAGAAAACAATTTTTTTTTCAGGGTCGAGTGGACGAGATCTGTTCAGGTGGAATCAGAATCCCTCACAATCATTGGATAAAGGAGAGGAGCATGGTCATTAAACCCAAATTCCTTTGGACTTCGTTTCTTTGGTAGTTTTGAGTTGTTTGTTTCAAGTGAGGCATAGAGCCCTGAAGCTCCGAAGTCACAGAGTGAATCTATACCGTAGATTAGTGGGTGTGTGTGGGTTGTTGGATCCTTGAGTAATTAGGCAATTTGGCACTCCATGAGAGTTTGTTCATTATTGCGCAGAGTGGAGAATTACATGAAGTCTCGAAGCCCGGAGTCAATCCTGACCATTCATTGATGGGTAAATGTGGACCGTAGAATTTCGAATTGTTCGGAATTTGGCTATTCAGAAGTTTTTGGGTGACAATTGTTTTGGCAGGGAAAATTATTGAAGCCCCATAGTCTTTCCTTGCCATAGATCATGCCAAAGAGTGGGCATAGTTGATCCCTAAACTCTTCTGGAGTTCGGTGATTCGAATATTCGGGAGAAGTGTGTTGTTTAAAGGTTGGAGTGGAGGAACTCCTGAAGCTAGAAGTTTTAGAGCGTCGAAGTAAACACTTTCAAACTAAGCATGAGGTCTTAGGCCTGAGGTCGCATACACTACTTTGCTAGAGAAAGAGGACCCTTGCAAATACAAACTTTCACACCCAAAGAGAAGAAACAACATGTGGTAAGAGTTCTAAGGGTTCTGAGAGGACCTAAGAGCCACTTTGTCTCCTGTGTAGTTCAATCCTAGACCGGAAGGTCGTGCAGGCCCATAGGGGATTTTCATCATGGAGTCATGTCGACTGGAACCAACGAGGGAGACATATTCACTAGATATCTTGTAGTGTCGATTGCATCCGCCCAGAATTCTTGTGCAAGCCCAGTACCACTGAGCATGCTACTTTCCTTATCCATCAATGTTCTATTCATTCTCTTGGAAACTCCATTTTGTTGTGCAGTATATGGCGTGGTATTTTGGTGTGCTATGCCACACTCCTTACAAAATTGATCAAATTATTTTCCACAGAATTCACCACCATTGTCAATTCTCAGCACCTTAATATTCTTACCTGTCTAGTTTTCTACAAGAGCTTTAAACTCTTTAAATTTCTAGAAAACCTATGATTTCTTCCTTAGGAAATATATCGATTTCTTCCTTAGGAAATATATCAATTTCTTCCTGGAAAAATCATTTATGAAAGAGACATAATACATGGATCCACCAAGTGAAGGCACTGAAACTAGGCCAAACACATCGCTATGCACCAATTCTAGAATCCCATTTTCCCTTGTCGCTCTAGATGGAAGCCTCACCAAAATTTGTTTTCCATATATGCAATGTTCACAAAATTCGAATTCTAAAACACATTCAGGAAAACCTTCAACCATATCTTTTTTGTTCATAGCTCAAAGTCCTTTTTCTCCAATGTGTCCCATCCTCTCATTCCATAGCATAGTCGGGTCGACTTTATCATGTCTTGTCAAGTTGGTTTGTATCGACTCAACCTGATTCAGGTTGAGTTGGGTTGAATTCGAGCCGAATTCAAGAGCAAAGATATTGTTGCATCCAGTCAATTCAGCATTCCCTAATAAATTTTATAGGGTTCCAATATGAACTCCTTTCATTAAGACCATCGTTCCTCTAACCATATTGCACGAATCCTTCTAAAACAGAGTGTGTATCCCAACATCACTCATATTACTAATAGATATAATATTTCTTTCCAAACCTGGAATGTGTAGCACACTTGAAGGGTTATTTTCCTCCCATCCTGCAGTATCAGTCAAAATATTCCTTTTTCGAAAATTTTGGTTGTCGATTTGTTCCCCAATAACACATCACCTCCATCATATTGTTCATACTCATAGAACCATTCTCTATGTACTGTCATATGATATGATGCTCCTGAGTCAATCAACCAAACACATTTATCTGAATATGTATTGGTTGACGCCAGGTACGCATCACCTCCCTTATCTGGGGTTGTCTTTATCTCAATCGATTTCTTCTTGTCGGATCACGTACTAAATTCCATATCCCTCGACTTATAGTCCTTTTTGTAATGCCCATATTTACTGCATTTCCAACATCTTCTTGTCAAATGAACCAGGGATTTTGATTTACCCTTCGACTTAGACTTTCTACCGAATAATTTTCCTTTATATCTTTCAATCATTCGACCTCTCACTTCTAAATCATATTTCGTCAATCCTTCCATGCTCTTTCTTCTCATTTCTTCTGATAATAGAGAAGAAACCACGTCTTCTAGCACTATTTTGGTTGTATTACTCCCTATAGCCATGGCTTAGTTATCCCATGAGTCTGGAAAAGAACATAATAGTCTTATACACTTCTCCTCCTTGGTTATTTTAATATCCACGGATGATAACTGTCTTAAAATGGTGTTAAACGCATTTAAATTCTCAGTCACTGAACTGCCATCAATCATTCTGATAAGATACAATTTATTTCTAAGAAACAACTTATTTACCAGATATTTTGACTGGTATAAGCTTCCCATATTGTCCCGCAGTTTCTTGGTTGAATATTCACCTTAGACATTCAGCAGTACCGAATCTACAAGATAAAGTCGAATCGTACTTCTTTCTCTTCTTTCAAGTTTCTCCCATTCTTCCATAAACATGCCTGTCGACTGGGTATGTCGACAGACTGTTGTCCATTGTTCTCAATATACAAGAAGATAGTCCATTTTAAGATTCCAAAGCTAAAAATTCTATCCATTGAATTTTTCTATCTCTATTCTTGATCTTCTCGCCATTCTTTACCACTATCTTTAACACAATTTATGACTTACAAATCTTATTGTACCTAGGGTTTAGTTCTCATATTAAAGATTGGTAAATAAATATCTGATACACTTGTCAAAGCATAACATAGATATCATACCAGTTTTCAGGAAATGAGAGACACTTCCACACAACCTAGCAGATGAGAAGAAGAATTTAATCAAGAACATAAATGGCAGAGCAATCATAGAGTACATAGATATTTTACCCTGGAAACCCAAACCGGGAAAACCAACATTCCTTGAGAATTATTCTCTCTTTTTCTCGTATTCAATATGAATAAAAGGTTATAAGTCTAACCTTGGTCCACACCTAAGACACAATCGACATCATACCCTCTTTCGTGCACAAGAAAAACCCTGTAGCCAATCTGGCTTACATCTGCATGACCAACAACCTACACCTAAATATTTCTCTAAAGACATGTAGTCATTCATTCATTATCCTTTACAGCCTTACAACACGCCTCTTTATAGGATTCACAATAGGAAAAACCCTAAAGGCTTGGCACCCAAAACTGATTACAGATCCATGCAGATCATTGGCTACAAATCCTGCAAATCTCAGGATTTTGTTACAGTCACTACTATAAATGGACAGAATTTTCGATGCCCTATTGTTGTAACCCTAACATTTGATGTCGCTCAACCACCACTTATGAGGGCTCAACAAGTTTCGAAAAATATCCCATGGTTTTTCTGATGTTGGACTATCATCGGTATTCCAATTCCCCTAATGTCTGACGACAGATGACCTTTAAAAATTTAATTTCAAAGGAAAACTGGAAAACTACCAAAGACATCCATTGGTCTACCGATGAATATTCTGATCTTATCCCACTGACATGACCGACGAGTGTGTTGTAGTTCCGATGCTTTTCTAGGAGCTTTTCCCGTCGGAAGTCCAACCTGTAGTAGTCGGAAAACCGACAGACTTGAATATTTAAAAAAAAAAATTGTTGAAAAGAGGCGAGGCATTATTTTTCTCAAGTTCATAAAAGGCAATGAAGGTTTCTTCAACACTTACCAGCCCATTCCAATTGCCAAATTCTACAAGATCCCAGAGAAAATCATCGGTTGGCTCAATCTTCAAGAAAGGCAGAGATGGATTGTTTGTTGCAATTGGAGATGGGGCAAAGAAATGACATGGAATTTATCAAAAGATGATTCTATAAAGTAATAGGGCAAAGAAATGGCATGGAATTTATCAACATTAGTCCCTCATGGCCGCATAAATGTATTGTCCATGTTCATACCAAACCAAAATTTATTCACTTGTAGCACCTATGGGATTCACAAAATGCGTTTAGTAACTCTAATCATCTAGTCATACCATTTGTTGAAAGTGGCCTCATTGAATGCAAAATTCTTAGTGTCCTTCTAACTCTTCCAAGCATCAAATTGCAATGAAAGAATTTGTTGATTGGGCATGGGATGAAGTTATCTTCCCTACAAGGGATTCCATTTCCACATCCCAAAAGCAACCAATGGATAGCCAAAGATGAATTAGGTGGATTATGTGTGGGGATTAGCACATGCTTGAAAGACTTCATCTATTAATAACTTAAACCATTTCAATTTAGTTCCCTGCACACATAATTTAGTGACCAATTGGGCATCCAGGTTGAATTATTCCTTGGTGTATTTACACATGAGATGGATTGCAATCAACTAGCAAGCAAAATGGCCCTTGGGGTTAATAATCAATGAGATGATGGCACCACAACCTCCCCTATATGTACCATACTTGTGATATAGGCTAGGTTCATCCTTATTGAGATCATGCTTCCTCGTAACTTCAAATGCATGGGAGACATATGTAACATCCCGCTCTGG
>CBVK0101314160.1:0-13128 GCA_900067695.1 Picea abies | reverse complement strand
TGATGTGATGACTAAGCCTCTATCTCGTGTAAAGTTTGAACACTTTCAAGATAAGATTGGTATTGTCTGAAAGGACCTTCCCTGAAAGGGTGAGTATATGTATTCCTTGCTTCTGACCTCACTGTTAGACGTAAAGAAAGATGAGTCATGCTTTTGACCTCGCTGTTAGACATAAAGCATGATGTCGTGTGATCCTTGCTTTTGACCTCGCTGTTAGATGTAAAGCAAGATGACTCATGATTCTGACTCGCTGTTAGATGTAAAGCATGACGCTGTGTGATCCTTTCTTCTGACCTCATTGTTAGATGTAAAGAAAGATGAGTCATGCTTCTGACCTCGCTGTTAGACGTAAAGCATGATGTCATGTGATCCTTACTTCTGACCTTGTTGTTAGACGTAAAGCAAGATGAGTCATGCTTCTGACCTCACTGTTAGATGTAAAGCATGACGTTGTGTGATCCTTGCTTCTGACCTCATTGTTAGACATAAAGCAAGATGAGTTATGCTTCTGACATAGTTGTTATATGTAAAGCATAACGTCGTCGATTCCTTGCTTCTGACCTAGTTGTTAGACGTAAAGCAAGATGATTCCTCACTTATGACCTTGTTGTTAGACGTAAAGCGAGATGTTGATGTGTTCCTTGCTTATGACCTCGTTGTTAGACATAAAGCAAGATGAGTCATGCTTCTGACCTAGTTGTTAGACGTAAAGAATGACACTGTGATTCCTCGCTTCTAACCTAGCTGTTAGATGTAAAGAGAGATGATGATATTACTTGCTTCTGACCTATTTGTTAGATGTAAAGCAAGATGTGACTGATATTGAGCTACCAGCTTAACCGCTATGACATTGAGCTAGTGTAGTATTGTGATGTCACAGCCTAGTTCTGTGATGAGGTATCATTTTTACTGATACATATTTGATGCAGATGATGATAGCATTCTTTCGAGAATGATGATGTTGTCGATGAAGAAAACTTTTGATGACTCATAAATGTGCTAGACAATGTTTCAAGATGATATTGATGATACTGTCCTCTAGATGCCACTGATGATGTAGACCTCTCTCGCCTAATGCTGATGAAGAATACCCTTCTTGTTAAGGGGGAGTGTTGAAATAATGTAACTGTGAAGAGCATTCTTATTATTATTTTATTATTGGATTAAATCCCCATTGCAGATTAATCATGTCATTATTATTATTATTATTATTGGATTAATCCCCATTGAGGATTAATCATGTCGGTAATTGTATAAGGATCAAATCCCCTTTTGTGGATTGGTCATCGGACAATTACAAAGGACAGAATAAGAAGTTGGCCCCAACAGTTATTATGGAAGACCTAGAATTAATTAAAGGTGGGTTTACCCACCCAGAGTGAGAGGTCGACCCTGCCAGTTGTAACCTTTCACACGTGCCAGTCTGATATAAATAAGAGGCTAGCGCCTCACTTCAAACACACAAATCACTTGCTCATTATGTTATGAGGCAAGCTACAATTACCAGAGAGAGGAGAAGAAGAGTGGTGCATCTCTTGGGGAGGACTTTCTGTATTGGTTTGAGTTATCTCTTGAACATTGTATTTTATGATACGGAAGTTTTTGCTGGGTTTTCTTCCCCTAGAGGGTTTCCCAGGATAAATGGTCTCTTGTGAATGTGTATTTCTCAGTGATCTTGTTCTTATGATGCTCTTATCTATTGAAATGCAAAGAACTATAATAATGGCATAAACATTAACAGGGTGCTCCCTGTACCGCCTTTTCCAAATGGTGGAACTTCTCTGCTAGTTCATTTCCTTTTTCCCTCATCTATGTAGCTTTGTCTATTACCACCTCAACTATCTTTGTTGTTATCTTTTCATGTAGTAATGTTGTGCCCTATGACTGTGCATGTGCCATACTTGTATTCTCTTCCTCTATCTGCACATGCATTTGTGTTGCTTGTTCCTGGAGGGGTTCCAATTGGGTTTGTATTTCTTGCTTATTTGTCTATGTTGTCTTTAAATCTATATACAGAGTCTTCATTTCTTGAGTACCCTTCAAGCGCTCTATAATACTCATTGTTTTCTATCGTTGTTTTAGATATTGTATGGTAGCACTGATTTTCTACTCTTGTTGGTCCCACTATTGGACCTTTTCATATTCATCTAAAACAGTCCAGGTCTGCGCAATTCTATTGAACAACTCTGCGACTTCCCTTGTTTATTTTTCCATCTTCTCAATCTAGAGTGTGGATTTATGTTCTCTCTGTTATCGAACCTCCGAAGGATTCATAGGATTAATCTTTTCTTTGAGATCCTTGATTTCCTTCCTATATCCCTCAATTGTTTATGAAATAATTTGTATCTTCTCCTTTGTGATCCTCTTTGGTGCTTGCACATTGTCTGGGATGTGATCATATACCACTATCAACCCTTGTTCTATCTTTTCCTCACATTATTTCTCCTCCTCTTTCTCTGAGGTCAGTTGGTCGCAGGTGATTTGTAACATTTCGATGACTCCCCTACCCAACTCCAATTTAGTGACATTTGCACGGGCTATGGATTGCAATTCTTGCATTATACTATCCTGGAGTTTGTATAGTGCCTTAGTGGGTATCTGTGCCACGACAAATTCAAATTTCTCAACTTCCCCCATGGGTTTTTGCACAATATCATGATCCATTCTGATCATTTTGTGAGTGACTGTGAATGTATCCCTACCTTGTACTACCAATTGTATTGTCTCCTCTCCTTCTTTCTACACATGGGGTCGCTATGTATTGTCTTGTTCTTGTATTGTGTACTATGGTACTGCTTGACTCTGTACTTGTTTTAGAGTTTCATGGACTTCTATGAGCTTGGAAATGATCTCTTCTCTTTATGCCTCTTTAATACAAACCACCTCTTCCCCCCTATCTTGGACCTTGTCTATGACTAAATCAGCATTATCCTCTATCAGGGTGATGACTAGGTCTTTCATGACATACTTCCTCTTTTTGCGTTCCTCTTCTAACTTCGTTGGCTTCTGTGTTGTCTGTGAGGCTTGCACACCACTTGTTGTAACTTGGACTCTTTCTTCCCCAGCCTGTTATGTATCCCCCTTTCTGGTATGTCATTGGTTGTATCTCCTTGTCATTGTTTCTATCCTCATTCTTTTAGGCATTGCGCTGCTTCCTAATTGTTGATTCTTCACTGCATCCTTTCTAGTGTTTTTGGATGGGTTGTTTGTTTTTGCAAAGGAAAATTGTTTGGAATTTTATTTTGGTTTGGTGGGTTGTGTCACGACTGACTTTGTTGTTGGTTTTGTTACTGGAAACTTCCATTGTCCAAACCAGTCTCTGATTATCTAGTTAACTTATTCCTTGGTGATGCAATATTGCATCTCAAGCCATGCCTTCTTTGGATCCCTTGTGGTCTTTATCCACATGTAGTGCATGGATGCCTTGAAACTGTCTATCCCTTATGTTTCCTGGATTACCTCCACAGGTATGTGCCACACATTATTTGTGCATTGTTGTATTTCTTCCAACAACATCACAAATACTATGTTATTTTCTTGTTGAATTTTATTATCCTTGGCATTCCAGAGGGACTCACATCTGGACGCATAGAATTTTCCTTTCCTATCTAGGAAGGTTGAAAAATTTGGCTCATTCCATCCTAACAAGGCTATAAGAATGATGAGCCAAGAGTAATGGAACTCGGTTCCATTATCCTGTGCATTTATGCAATCGACTAAAAATTGGTTCAACATGTATGGTGCCCAACTAAACATCACACCTTTTCATTTCCTCAACATCTGGCAAGCCATAAGATTCCTGCAAAACCACGTTGCATTGTCATTAATGTCCTTAAGCACAATGCCCATGTTTCACCTACTAGAGCCAAATTGTGCTTTTAGCAGCTCGACAAGTTCCTTCTCATATGACTTGTTATCCAAGTATTCCTTTGGCTATGCACTAACTGTAGGTAATCTTGTGCTTTTGGAGATCAGTGCCACATCCCGTTGTACTATCCTATCCATACAAAGGATTTCGCAGTGTACCTAGGCTACTAACTGTTTGACACAAATCCCAATGTTCTTATCATGCCCAAAGTGTGGTATATCCAAAAGGTTCATTATGTCGAAGTTATATAGCCTCATTATCCACTGCGTGGGCTCCATTATTGATTTACCTAGGGGTCCAATTTCCCCTATGTTTTCTAAGTAGGTCTCTTCGGCCAAATATGGGAATTTTGTCACATCATGCACATCGTGGTTCGAGTACCTAAGTTTGAGCACTTTTCCCAGCATATCATCCATAGTGACCACTGTTTCTAGGAGATATGAAAGTGTGATGTTTGTGGCATCTTTCACCTTTATTTTCTTCCCGACAGTAGATGGGCCTACCTCTTCTATCTCTTCCTCCTCTTCTCCCCTTGTGACATTGTCAATGTTTCCTCTTCAACCCGTGTCAGGATGATTAAATTTGTATCCTACGTATTGAAAACTTCAATATCAACCACATTCTTGGGTTGTCTCAATCTCTCTTTGTACCTTTGTCCCTGTCGAGTAACTCGTACATACTGGCCTGGAGTGTCGAACGTTGGTGGTGTCATCTTCTATCCAATTCACACACTCACTTAATTCTTCATAAATTTATACCTAGGGCATGCTCTTTGTATCTCGCATTGTGCTAAAAAATCACCAAGTGTTGAACTAACGCAAGATTTTCGCCCTTTATAGACCCTATCATAATTTTTTTTTTTTGCGTGCATTTGCGCTGAGTGTAATTTTTCTTGTGTGTTGTCCACCTAGATCATTTTTATGTCCTAATATATAATATAGTACACTATATACATGAATTTATTAATGTGTTGTAACTTTTAAAGGTTAGTAGGTCTATTGTCCTTGTACAGTTTCAGTTGACTACCATTCATCATGCCTTTCAGTTTTGTTCCTCCCAAGTCCTTTAGCTATACAGATCCCCATCTGTGACAATCTTTACTTCATATGGCCCTAGACAATGCATTCGAAACTTACCAGGGTGTTGCAAAAATTTGTTGTCATAGAGAAGAACTAAGTCTCCCTCCTTAAAGATCTTCTTTGTAATATGTTTTTCATGCCAGGATTTATCCCTTTCTTTCTGTACTTCCTAGTGAAATCCTTCCAAAATCCTTTCCTCTTACATTTCCATTAGTTTGCTTAGACTCTCTTGTACTGCACCTCTTTTTATCATGTTGCTAAGTGTTTCTAAGGGCAGATTGGGTACCATAAGTTCTAATGGCACCATTGTTTCCTGCCCATACACCAGTATGAATGGTGTTTGTCTTGTCAACTTATTGCATGTGGTCCAATATTCCCACAATAATGCTGGTATTTTCAAGTCCCAATCATCCATGTTAAGATTGAAAATCTTAGTTAATGCATTTTCCAAAATATTATTGAAAGCTTCTACTATTCCATTTGCCAGAGGATGATATGGTATACTCTTTTGGAGATAGACTTCAAACTCATTAGTCATTTCCTTTATGGTATTGTTAATAAAATGAGTGGCTTGGTCACTAATAAACATCCCGAGACATCCAAATCTGGTGATCACTTTCTCAAATAAGAAGTGTGTTGTTGTCTCTATGTTACAATCTTTGATTGGTGCTACTTCTCCCATCTCGTTAAGTATTCAGACACAGTAATGACATATCTATATCCTTACCTTTTTTCTAGTGGATTAATAGGTCCAACAAAGTCTATTTCCCATTTTTCAAATACCATAGTTACTTTTGGTCTTAGGGGCATCTCATCCCTTCTATTGGGTTTTCCAACCCTGTAACAGACATCATAGTTCTGGAAATATTCCTTGGCATATTTATGGAATATTGGTCACCATAATCCTATGCGTAATACCATTTGCACAGTGGCTTTTCTTGCATAGTGTCTTCCATCTATACCTTCATGAGCTTTTACCAAAATTATGGGTTGTTCATGTTCCAATACATACCTTCTCAAAATAATATTTACACCTATACTGTATAAATGACCTGTAATGAGTTGATAGTCTGCAGCTCTGACTACTAGGTTTTTCTTCTGCATGGTGCTAAATTCTTGTGGCACAACCCTTATACTTAAGTATTCAATAATATCAATGAAGTATTCATCATCTATCTATACTGAAAATAATTGTGCATCAGGGAAGTTGTCTTTCAAATTAGTAGGTTCTTCTCCATTGGTTACCCTTGACAGGTGATCAAGTCCTGCATTTAGCTTCCCTGGTTTGACTATCACTTCAAAATCAAATTCTTGGAATAATAATAGCCATCTACAAATCCTCCCCCACAACACTCGCTAAATAGTGCATAAATTTCTGAAGTGCATATACCATAGCTAGGCCTTCTCTTTTTGTGGTGTTTTAATTCTCCTTAGATTCTAACAAATTTCTACTTGCAAAGGCTATAGGATGGTCTAAGTCCCCTGCTCCTGGCTGCACCAGAATTGATCCAAGTGATATAGTTTATGCATCTATGTGAAAATGAAATGTCATTTCCCAATCTGGAAATACTAATATAGGTGTTGTCACCATATTTTCCTTTGGAGTGTCCAATCCTTGCTGACAATCTTCATTCCATTAAAATTTGGTGTCCCTTTTTAATAGTATTTTCGTTGGTACAGTAATCTACTCATACCCATTTATAAACTTCTTGTAATAGCTTGTATGTCCCAGTGTTCCTCTTAACTAGTGCACAGATTTTGGTGGTGGTAAATTTACAATGAGTGCAGTCTTAGCAGGGTCCAATATTAAACCTTGTTTACACACTATATTTCCCAACAATATCTCAAAAGGTGTACCGAAAATGCATTTCTTGATGTTTAATGATATCTTACATTTCCTGCATCTTTCCAACATCAGTCTTAACACTTCTACATGGTCCTTTGACAAAATATATATGTTCCAGACATCCATATATACTTCTAGAAACTGATGTATGAATTCCTTAAAAGAAGCTATGACTACTCTTGAAAAAATGGTGGTGCATTGTTCGGTCCAAATGGCATGAATTTATATTGGTAGGATCCTCATTCTGTAGGAAAATTAGTCTTATACCTATCCTATGGATCTATTTTGATCAAATGGTAACCTAAGAATCCATCTATAAATGAATATGCCTCCTGGGTTCCCACATTCTCTAAAAATTCATCTGTAAAAGGGGTAGGGAAAGGGTCGTGTAAGTAAGCATCATTAATTTTCTTCAGATCTACACAAATCCTTATCCCCCCTTGCTTCTTTTCTTGGACTACCATAGGACTAATCCATTCAGATTCCTCTATTGGTTCTATGATTCCAACTTCCAACATTCGGACAATTGTTTCTTTCACATTCTTCTTATACACTGGATTCAGTATGTAAGGTATTTTCCTAACAGGTCTAGCCTTAGGTTTGAGGCGTATCTTCATATCACCTAGCTCCCCAACTATGCCTTTCATCTTTGTAAAGGTTGTTGGAAATAGGTCACTCTATTCATGCAGAAACTCTGTTATTATTTCTAATGTTTTCTCATCCCAATGGTCTCCAATACTTGCCATTTTAGGATTTTCATTCATACCAATGTTGAATTTATTAACTTTGATTGGTGTGGCAAATAATTCTGACTCCAGAGATGGAACTTCCACCTCTCTCTCTCCTTCAATTTCTATAATATGAATGTTTTTCATGCCATCTTCATCTAGCGCTTCCTCTCCAACATAATAGCATGCAAGTAAGTATTTCATAGTCTGTCTGTTCTATTGTTGATATTATGTCATGATTTCAACCTCTAGTTCATCAAAAAATATCACTCCTTGTATCAACTTCAACGTTGAATCAATGTCGGGGTTCTCCTATTCAAATGAGAAGGTTTCTACAAAATGCTATTGTAATACTATCCATTATGTAGTGCCTCTATGCATCTCATAGTCTATGTACCATTTCCGTCAGATCCCTTCCAATGTATCGATAAAGTGATGAGGACATTCCTCTAGTGGTGTCATCCTCCACTGTGTTATGCACTTCTCCAAGTGTTCAAATGGTGTGCCTTTCCCATCACACTTCTGGACTCTATTTCTCCCTGGTTCTGTGTCAAATCTAATGTGCAGTAGTCATTTTCATTGATACCAGTGCTAAATTGTTTCTTTGTGTGCACCCCACCATATTGCAGGTGTTTCCTTGAGTGCAATATCTATGTCTAATAGTCTCTCATTTTATAACACTTCCTCTTCATATTTTTTCAATAATTCCTCTAAGTCATTTATCCCATGAAAACTGGGAGGTTCACTTATCTCTGTACGAACCCATCTTACTGTGCGATCTATTCTTGCGCACCTCCTTGTGGAAACTTCAAGTAATTGTTGCTGCCAATTCTCCAAACCTGTGTTTGATTTGGAAGCACATGATGTAATTATTCTCTAGCTAAGTACCCCATCTGTGGTTGGGTTAACATAATCCTCTTCTCATGCAATGGTTATGTACAATTGGTTTATTTCTTCCATATCCAAGAAAGTGGCCTCTACAAACCTTTCTCCTTCTGAAGGACCCAATGGTGCAATGACTCTATATTTTCCTAATTCAAAAGTCATTTTTATTGTCTTCAGGTCGATTATATCCTAGATGTAAAATTCCCAATCCAATACAAGCAATGTTGGGTAAGGTGTTGTGCCATCTACTATCTCTATTACTTCAAAATATTCCATAGTGTGCACTCCATCAAAATATATCGTCACACCTTTAAGTCTTCCAATTGGTAACACTATGTGTTGATTTTATAATTTCAACTGGACATGTGAATATCCTATTGTGGGTTCTCCCATACACTTCCATGTCTTCTTAGGTAAGACATTTCCTTCAGAGGCTAAGTCTAGTATGATATCTCCCATGTTGAAATCCCCAATATTAACATTTATTATGAATTCTCTGCTTGTCATTCTTCTTGTATGGATATGATTGATTGTTTTATGTTCTAACTTCCCTTCTACCTATATGTTGCATATTTCTAGAATATTTTGTAAGACCTTAACAGATGATGGATCCTTCAATAACTTAACACAGGATTGCAGAAAATTCTTTATGGTACATACTTGCTCTAAAGGTTTTCCTTCACTAGTATGGTTCATTGAGGAGGGCGTCTCGTACATTGGTGAGTTATGATTTTGTTGAACCACTGATGTAGACACAAAATTTTTCATAATAAACTCCTTTCTGGCCTCCTTAAATGTTTCCTTTTATTTTCATGTGTCAAACGAATTCTGTGGCTCAGTATTCTTCTTAACCCTTTGGTGTTGCATTGGATATTGTTTTGCTACATGTTTTCGTATATTGGTTCCTCCTCGAGTGACTATATTGATGTTTCTTCCATCATCCCTATATTCTGTAGAAATCCACTAGACATTTTAGTTGTTCTTGTTCATTTTTTATTGGATCTTTCCCAACAATGTTGGACAGTCTTCTGTGTCATGGTTTGTTGCTCGACAATAGATACATGTCATTGGTGGAAGTGGACAATATCTTGCATAATTTCCTAGTTTTTGGAATTTGTGGCACACTAATGGTCCTCTGCCTTGTCCAAATCCTCCCCTGCCTATTCCTCCACTCTATATCCACCTCGATATCCTCATGGTGTGTTGTACTGGGGTACCTGGTTATACTACGTAGGGTTATACTATGGTTGTACATTATTGTACTACAGTTGTGCATTGTTATATTGTTGTTGCGCATTGTTGTATGGTGGTGGTACCTAGCTAAAATGAGGTGCAAATTGTTCTGTCATCATTTATGCTTGCACCCTATAAGTATCTGAAGTTATTTCTCTCATCATCTCCATCGTTCTACAATCCTTATCATCATGACCCATTGACTTGAGAAAATTGCAATATAAACTTTGGGGTAATGTATTATACTTCTTCATCATTGGAAAATGATATGGATCATGCCCATGTGTTTTAAAAATCTCGCTCCATGGTCCTCATATTGGCAAAGGTTTTGGTACACATGTTTCCATACACTGCGCAAAAGTCTGACATTCATTCTTATGGTGTCCTTTTGTCTTGCATAGGATACACCAAACAACTTCTCTTTTATCTTTTCCCTTATTCTTGTTAAGTTGAAATGTTATATTCTTCAGATCCTCCTTCATCTCCTCTATTGCTACATTTTCCTTGTAATATTGTTTCTCTTCCAGTTGCAAGGCTTCCTGCAAAGCCTCTGCCTAAGTTTGGAACTTTGTTGTCTTAATGGGTATTTCAAGTTTGGTAACAGTGAGTTCACAAATAAATTCCTATGTTGCATGTCAATAATTACATATTTAAACTTACGTTTAAGACGTTTGAACCTTTGATCAATCTCCCAAACAATCTCACCTAGTTTTTTCCTGATTTCAATCATTTCATTCATGTACTGGCCTTCTGAGTTGCGCTTCTGAAATTCATTTACCAATAGGTTTTTCACATCTGTAATAGTGTTTGTTACTCCCTATGGACTGTTTACATCTAGGCTCATGTACCAGTCCACTACTATAAATGGACATAATTTTTGACACCCTATTGTCGTACCCCCAACATTTGACATCACTCAACCACCACTTATGAGGGTTGAATAGGTATCGAAAAATATCCCGTGGTTTTTCCAACGTTGGATGATCATTGGTATTCTGAATCCCCTAACGTCTAATGACCGGCGGCCTTTAAAAATTTAATTTCAAAGGACAACCAGAAAACTATCGACGATGTTCGTCGGTCTACCGAAGAATATTCCGACGCTATCCCATCGATGCAATCGACGAGTGTGTTGTAGTTCTGATGCTTTGTTGGGAGCATTTCCCATTGAAAGTCCAACCTGTAGTATTCAGAAGACCGATGGACCTGAATATTTTAAGAAAAAAATATTTGTTGAAAAGAAGCGAGGCATTATTTTTCTGAAGTTCATAAAAGGCACAAAAGGTTTCTTCAACACTGACCAACCCATTCCAGTTTCCAAATTCTACAAGATCCCAAAGAAAATCATCGGTTGGCTCAATCTTCAGCAAAGGCAGAGATGGATTGGTTGTTGCAATTGGAAATGGGGCAAAGAAATGGCATGGAATTTATCAAAAGATGATTCTATCAAGTAATAGGGCAAAGAAATGGCATGGAATTTATCAACATTAGTCCCTCATGCCCACATAAATGTATTGTCCATGTTCATACCAAACCAAAATTTATTCACTTGTAGCACCTATGGGATTCACAAAATGGGTTTAGTAACTCTAATCATCTAGTCATGCCATTTGTTGAAAGTGGCCTCATTGAATGCAAAATTCTTAGTGTCCTTCCAACTCTTCCAAGCATCAAATTGCAATGAAAGAATTTGTTGAATGGGCATGGGATGAAGTTATCTTCCCTTCAGGGGATTCCATTTCCACATCCCAAAAGCAACCAATGGATAGACAAAGATGAATTAGGTGGATTATGTGTGGGGATTAGCACATGCCTGAAAGACTTCATCTATTAATAACTTAAACCATTTCAATTTAGTTGCCTACACACATAATTTAGCGACAAATTGGGCATCCAGGTTGAATTATTCCTTGGTGTACTATTTACACATGATATGGATTGCAATCAACTAGCAAGAAAAATGGCCCTTGGGGTTAATAGTCAATGAGATGATGGCACCACAACCTCCCCTGTATGTACCATACTTGTGATATAGGCTAGGTTCATCCTTATTGCAAACATGCTTCCTCATAACTTCAAATGCATGGGAGACATATTCCCCCTCCATAGACAACCTTGTTAAAATGTGTACATCCTGCACATGTATAGGGTATTCCCATTCAATCCATATGTAATGCCAAAGACCAACAAGTCATGCAACAACACAAAATTATATTTACAGAGAGGTTCAAACATAGGCTTCCAAACTATGGCAATGTCACTAGACTCAAATGGAATGTAATCAAGATAGGCTTCATGTTTAGGAACAAGTAATCATCAATGAAGTTTTTGTTGACCAGTCTCATTTTCTCAACCTTCCAATGCAAATCCTATAAAAATTCAACTCTCAAATCATAGAAATCTATTGGAATTGCTTCTTTTTTTCACAGTGTAGCTTTCAGAGCCAAAACCCTTCTTGTCAATGCCTTACAAATCTAATAAAAATAAAACTAGATTTTATCACTCTAAACTCTACAAAATCTCATCAATTCCTTACCCTTCTTGTCAATGCCTTACCATTCAGATTTTGCCAACAACAATCTGTTATAGCAAGAAACATTCTTTACAAAGATCCTCTTCTAATTTCTCAGGAAAAAAATCAGTTGGTTTTGGTTGGAGAATTCCCTTGTCTTGTACAGGTCTCAGCCATGGACACTCTGATTTTACGCCTGAGAAATTAGAAGAGGGGATTTTTGGAAGAATTCACTTGTCTTGTATAGGTCTCAGCCATGGACTCTCAGGCTTAAAGTGCTTCAAAACCTACATACAACAATGACCAAATTACTTCAATTGTCACTAAACAACTTCAATAGCTAAATATTGTCTAACCTTCAATAGNAATTGTCACTAAACAACTTCAATAGCTAAATATTGTCTAACCTTCAATAGCTAATTAAACAACTTATAAGTATTTAAACAAATACATATCGATACTTATGGGTATGGGGAACAATATCACATCCCAGAAATTATACAAAAAATTGCAATGGAGGCCAGTTCAGACTTTGTCAGAATTACATATTTAGCCCCAGGAGAATCAAAACAATGTTTAGTATAAAATAGAAATAGATGCACTGCAACTTGATAGCCTTTTGATCCCAAATCCACTTTTTTGTGAGTCGATATTAAAACTCTTGGACGAGACCGCCAATGACAAACATAAGAGGATTTAAAAGATAAATAAAAAATAAGGGCCATAACCATACTCTAGCTACAAACACAAAAATTGTGATAGCTACCAACTCTGAAGTATATATTTACCCTGAGGCGAATCAAAACAATCTTGAGAATAAACCATTGTAATAATCATTGATTTTTATCAACACAAAATTAAATCACAAAATCATTTACAAAATCAAAACGCCACTTATAGCTCAACTTCAGTGTAGAAAATAGAAATCGACATGCTACAACTTGATAGCCTTTGAGCACATTAGACAGGGTCGCTAT
>CBVK0101314158.1:0-17685 GCA_900067695.1 Picea abies | reverse complement strand
ACGAGATCGGTCTCGGCATTCCTGCTGAACCGCTCTTCCGATCTCACTGATCCTACAATTACATGCTATGACATGTGACCAAAAAAGAGTGACATCTTAGGAGAGAGACTAATAGAGTGGTGGTTAACCCTAACTAGAGAAAAATCATCATGAATAGATCCATACCCAACATAATGATCTAGGAATAACTAAGACATGGTCAAAGCAACCAAAAGAGTCAAAGAGAAAGGAAGACATAAAGGCAAAAGGATACAAAATGAGGAGGGGTTTCCTTGAGCATATCGGTGTAGTTAAACTAAGAAGGGAGAAGGAGGGTTAAATGATCCAGAGAGGGAAGGCGAGATCATTGTTATTTCTTTGATAAATACTAACAAAAAGAGGCCCAAGTTGGCATTGCATAGGTACCATATAATATGGAGCTTCATTAAACTTGGCAAACCAAATTAAAATATGGAAACTTCATGCATATAGTATGACTCAAGTCATTAGCAAGAGGCTAGGAAAAAATAGAAGCTTGCTCCATGTGTATGGAGGAGCAGGGAAAGATGGAAAAGAAAGGGATAAAATAAGAATCTAGGAGAGGGTAAAGGGGGAGAATACCAAAAGTGAGTTAGGATAGGAAAAGAGGAAATAAGGGAATGCTAACATATGCCCACACTCAAATCAAAAGGGTAATTACAATGGAGAGCACATATCATACAAAAAAATGAGCCTATATATGTTTCAGAAGGGATGTTGTGTCATCAATATTATTTAGAATATGACATTATTTAGTCTGATGGGTTCCCAACATGTGATAAGAGAATCACATATTAGATATGGATTGAAAAGGAAATACACTATCTATTTCATATGAATCTAGGGGTTGACCCATCTTTAGCAGATTTCTCACAACACAATAATTAAGTGTGGAAAGAGTGTCACGATGATGAGATTCATGCCAGTTTGAAGGTTAAGATAAAAAAGTGAATCTTGATAGAAAATATAGGGGAAACTACATGATGAGATGCTAAGGTGTCTACCACATGGATATGACAAGGAGGAGGATACAAGGAAAATTTATGATCTTTGAGTAACATAATGATGCGGTACTCATTTCGAGATGAGGTAAGGCTATAATGAAATTCAACACAAAGATGAGGGGTTTTGGATGAACTGGAGGAGGGAGAGAGGGGCCAAGGAAGGATCAAAGATAATGAAAAGGGCTGCAATAATATAGAGGGCTAACCCAATTTGTGAGGTTGTAGGAACATACATCACTTGGAAAAGAAAAGGGTGCTCTGGCTAGGGAACTTAGGGAAATACCTCCCAATGGAATGGATCGCTTGAAGGGATAAAAAAGAGGGATAAATATAAAATCAAAAAAAGAGGAAATAGGAGAAGAAGAATGCATAGTCCCAAAGAACAAAGGAAAATAAAGAAAAGAGAAGGGATGCAAGAGCCTTTGCTTAAGAGAGGGAAGGGTTAAGAGGAATTCCCTAGCGGAGTTGCCAAAATGTAGTAAATGAACTGATTCATGCTACCACACATGGATTGAGGATAGGGATAAAATACCACCCATTCACACTTACACTAGTAATTTGGATGAGAGTGGTGTTATTACTATGTTTTAGGGAAAAACAAAGAAACACTAGGGTGAGGATAGAGAGGATAAAAAAGAGAGAGATAACCACTAGGTTAACTAGGGATATTTCTTATGTTAAAATATCACTATAAAGTATTAAGGTTCTTCAATGAGGTATCAAATCAGGTTTTACCAACAAGTTAGTAAAGGAAAGAAACCTAACGAGCTAGGTTAATTATCAAAATTTCTTTTAGTGACCAAGAAACCCTAATACTGCATAATACACAAAGAAGTACATAAGGAACTTACCTAAAATTCATTGTTGTAGGTGTTGAAGATGATTACACTAAAAAAGAGAGATATGATAGATCTCCATGAGTGATCCACATCCTAAATCATCCTACACATGTAGCACATTTTCCTGCAAGAAAATACTTTACTTGATTTTCAATAAAAAGTATATATCTATAAACTCTAGATCTACTACAATAAAAGATATATAAATGATACAACTAAATAAAGAGACCCTAATGCCCTCATAGGGGATGATAGCTCCCTCTTCTTAGATGTGATGGAAACTCTATTGAGGTTATATGGTTGAATCATCCATGGTATGAATGGAACTATACCAAAAAATATGCCCAAGGATGGATCAAGAAGCATTCAAGGTTGGAGCCAAGCTAATCAGAAGAGTTTCCTATAAAGGTATCAGAGCTAATATATGCAGGAAACCAAAGAGCATAGAAGAGTTTGAAGATCAATATGTGTCACTATATGCGGGTGTACCTTCAAGGTAGGGTTTCAAATATGAAGAATGTGAAATAATTGAAGGGACTTTATAAAGAGGAATTGAATGGTATAAAAAGAGGTAAGGTAATGACCCAATGGAACATGTCAACATTAGGTTAGCTTTTGGAGGGTATAAGTCATACAAAATAGTCATACCACATTGTTGAACTCAATATTGCAATTCCTATGAAACTATCCCATTGGTTTGTAATCCCCAAATGCCTCTTTGTTACATGTGATTCAGAACACAAAAGTGGTAATCATACCTTATTGTTGAACTCAATATTGCAAGTCCTATGAAACTATCCCATTGGTTGTAATCCACAAATACCTCTTTGTTACATGTGATGTAGAACACAAAAGTGGCACCCTTGTTGGGAATCTGTAGTACACTCTGCACCAAGAGATCACGTAGAGTTAAGAAGGTTTGAATTATTTTGAATCCATTCATAACAAACCAAAACAAATTTGCATTGTTGTGGAACTGTACTAAGTAAGCATTGTTATAACAAGATTTTCCCCACCATTGCTATCTTGCACAGAGGGCCTTTTTCCATTTCCCTATCCAGACTTGTCATCCCTTTTTGATGAATCCAGAGCCAAAAGTACACATTTTTCCACATATACGTGCCCTATCTGCTATACAACATGCGTATACGTAGGCTGCTCCACTACAACTCGCGTACATCGGGATTTGTGCTAGAAAATACAAAAATGGAGTCGAGTTTCCATGTCACAACATGAGATCTCTGATCCTTGGCCTTCCACATACTAGAAACGTTCCAACTCGGCCCTTCAATTGCATTTTTAAGACTATAAAAGCACAATTCCGAGCTATGGAAAAGAGGAGAAAGCATTCAACTTTGAGAGCAAAGTTACTCTGGAAAAATTACTTCATATTGAGTCTGCATCCCTTTGTCCCTCAAGTCTGAACACAGTGTTCAACCCCCAAGCTCTTCCCCTATTGTTGAGAGAACCTCATTGTCTCTCTCCTATGAGCTTGCCTTTGGTGGAGGATTGAAGTGGTGGAGGCCTAGTTGGAAGGAACTTGGTTCCTTGGTTTCGAACCGTGCCGACACGAAAGTCTGTAATGCTGTCACTTCTTCTCATCAATTATTAATAGAAATACTCCTTTCCCGTCCTATTGGTATCGTGCAAATATATGATTATTATCCATGGGCATGTTTGTAATGTTTATTAATGGATTATGTTATCTAATGTGCTAACCCATTTATACTATCACCATGTACTTGCTATGCTTGTTTGTTGAGAACTTGTTGTAGGTATAAAGCTTTGGGTCGAAGCGCTCAACTGTGGAACATCATCGAACGTTGGATCGAGGTATGCCTCTTTCTTATCTTGCACATTAGTTTATATAGCATACAATGGAATTGAGTTGATTTCTGTAGTCATACCTCTCTGTTGTGGTTTACCCTTGGCCATAGAGAGTTTTTCCCTCGTAACAGAAATGGTGACTCCATTGGGGAGAGATCTTCCTTCTAAGGGTTGAAGTATTTTGTCTTCTTGCATTGCTCTTTTTCCTTTATGTTTCTTGATGTATCACTGCTTGATAGATTCTGTTCATTCTGAGCCTGAGTTTTCATCCTTTTTTCCCTTTCTTGGCCTTGTTTTAATGCATGTACGCTCCTTCTACTTTGACAGTCACGTATACACGCATGCTGTCTCACTACAAGCTGCGTATATATGCACTTTTCTCATGAATAGTCACGTATACCACTTTCCCTTGATTGTTTGCTTGGTTTAGTGACTGCTGGGTGGGATTTGATGTTTGCTGAGCTTTCTTAGGTCTCTGTAGTGCCTGTTGACCTTCTCTGGGTTGACAGGAAACCTGTTTGGAGTTGAATTTATGGGCTTAGTCTTTCTCATTGTTTCTCATTTTTTATTTGTCCTTGAACCCTGGGCTGTTTGCTTGGCTGCTTGGTATTCTGCTTGAGTTATTTCATTTATACACAATAGAATTTATATATCAGGTTTCTTTTTAGTCCATGCATTTTCTCTTTAATATATTGAAAATACAAAAAAATAGGCATTTTGCATTGGTTAACATTTTTGTCTTTGAACATTTATCATTAGCTTAGTGCATTTAGCAAAAGATTGCATTTTACTTTTGAATTGCAGAGTTGAAATTGAAAATTGCATTGTTTTTATTAGCATATCATTCATTGAAAAGTTAAAGATAGAATTTACATTATATTCATATTTATCTCTTGCAGAGTCATAACATCATGAGTTTCACTTCCATACCCTTTTGAGTAATCACGACCAATAAAATTTACACTTTAAACTAAAATTGATTAGTCACGATTTTATTTTTAGGGTGCACAAACGAGTCTAGGATTTAGTGCCTTGGAATAGGATTTTGTGAGTAAGCTTCTCCAAGGAAATTAAATCAACATATGTGTCTGAGACAGGGAGTTGAGAAGTCCATTGTATAATTGGTAAGATCAGGAGGCTCCACTCACACTGGAGTTAATCACGAGGTCACGCGAAGTTAGTTGAAGGGATAACCCCTGGATACTCACCTAACGTCAAAGATATTTCTGTGGATTTATTCGTATTTGGGGATCTTGCTAGTACCCACACCTTTGTGAGAGGTGGTTCTTTCAAGGTTTCGAGATTTTCTACCCTGCCCATACAGTGATCCAGACTTACGACTGCTCGCCTGTGCATCGGTTATATAGTGGTTTATTAGTTGCTTGAGTGGTTTATTAGTTGCTTGACTTAGGTATCTCATAGGTTACTTGCAGGGGTTATTCTTCTTGTACCCTGGGTCAGATAGGGGTCGTACAACACACAAACTTTATGGAGGATTACCTCTCTGGGGGTTTCTGACCGATTAGTTGTTAAGCCCATGAGGTCCTCTATAACTGATTCTGTTACCTCCAAACTTTAGCAGGGAGTCTTAGGTCCCTCTTGGACGAGACATACCTTCTTTAGTGAGGGAGGACACTCAACCACTTTAGCCCATTTGCATGCATATTGGACATTTGAATTTTTGGTATGTTCTTTGACTACTAGTTAGCCTTATAATATTTTTATTTTGTCGAGTCATAATTCGTCGTGGAGTCGGACCAACATCCCCGCCGGTCCTGTTGGTTGTTACAGTTACCACCAGATTTCGGGTTCTTGCCTTCAAAAAGGCGTAGAGTTTTTAGAAGTGGTACACACACATCCACCTTTCAAACTTGTGGTTCCACAAGGATAAGTACTAAGTCTAGTCTTCATAACACTAAGAGTTCTTTGAATCCCATACCCACTATAGTTAATGACACCCCTTCGACTCCTACAACCTCTATAGTTTCAGTGCCGGAGGCTTATATTGGTACTATGGCTCGGCCTGTAGTTAATGATTCATCTCTTGCCTTGAACTCTTTTGGGGGTTTTGGTCACTCACTGAGTTACAATGTTCAATCCATCCCTATGGCTTCTAGTCCATTTTCTTATGGTATGCCTAACTTCACTTCGCATTTTTCGACTGCCATCCCAACTGCTGGCCCTAATACTAGCCTTAGATTTGGGGGCACTACACCTCCTTACACTCCTTTCCCGTTTGGTGGTTCTCATATCCCCCAAACGAATCCTAATATAGGAAGTGTCCCTATTATTAACCCCAAGTCTAATCCCTCTACAGCTGGATGGAACAACCCAGCTGGCGGACAAGTTCCGCCCTATATCCCTACCTCCTTAGTGTCGATTTCGACCAATACTTTTAGCATGATGAATCCACTTCAATCCTTCGGGTTCCCACATGGAGGAGGTTAGTATTACACTTTGGGAAACCCCCAACCCGGATCCAATTTGGCTGGGGGAAATTTTCACAATCCTTATCAGAACATTCCTGTTGGAATGATGCCCAACCCACCTTATACAAATCATCCCAGAGGAAGGCCTTATAATTCCGGATAGGGTTTTGGTTCTTTCCAGAATCCTGGGTGGAATGAAGTTCCCAACACATAATATTTTGCGGGAGGATGGGGCCAGATGTCACAACCCCGTCTCCCTTTTCTGGCCACGCTCAATCTGCTAGAGTTGTTTAAGTTAATGAACGACCTGGTGAGTCATGATCCCACATGACCCCCCGTCCCCACCAAACTTCCTTAAGAAATTCCAAAGTTTGAGGGTAAGAATGGAGAGGACCCTAGTGAACACGTTACTACCTTTCACCTTTGGTGCTCGTCGAATTCTGTGAACCATGATTCTATTAGATTATGATTGCTTCAACACACTCTCATTGGAGTTGCTTCACAATGTTACATTGAGCTACCTAGGGGGACATATGGGTCATTTAATCAGTTGGTGGTGGCCTTTCTCAACCACTTTTAATTGCCCATTCATTATGATGATGGCCTCGAACTTTTTTTGACTTTACACCAGGACACCGCCACTCACATCTCGGATCATATCCAGGAGTGGCATAGACGAAGGTGGTTGATTAAGACTCCTATACCCCCGACCTTTCTCCTAAAATGCTTCCTAAAGTCTTTGCACCCTCCTATCTCGAAGGACGTTGCTACTTCCGGGGTCTCCAATGAGGAAGAAGCTATCTTTAGAGCCCAATAGTTAGATTTAATATATGCTCAGTCTGGGATGTTATATCACCTTCTTCCAGAAGCACCACGATCAAATTAGGATCCTAGGAAAAAACCTGGACCTCATGCTGATGGCATTGTAGGTTCGCCAATGTAAATTCCACAGTCTCGGCGACAAAGTCTGCTGAAGGATCAACTTCGTCTGCATCCTCCAAACCCACCCAGTCGGCGGATGTACATTCTGTGTAATCGTTGAAAAACCCAAATGGTGACCAACAAACAGATGGGAATAAAAGGAAAGGTCAAAACAATCGTAAGGGTGGGAAAAATGGTAACAATCCCAAGGACAAAGATAATAATGGGAAGCAGAATGATAATCCTGATGAGGGCAAGAAAGAGAAGCGTAAGGTGAAGTTTCCTTGTAAACTTTGTACCGATGACCACCTTACACATTTATGCCCCAAACTCACGAAGGCTGCGAGGCTTTTAAATATACCACCTGATGTACCGATGAATCCATTCCCACACAACCAACACTTAGCCTCGATCTCTTCGAACGTCAAAAATGCACATGGTGGAAGCCAAAACCCACCTTCGCAAGATGGAAACCGTGTTTGTATCAATATGGTCGATGCAAAAATTGATATAGGCACCCCCTCTCAAGATTATATCTTTTCAAAAGCTAGTACCGGTCTAGAAGCTCCTCCTCCCCCTCCGGAGACGAACCTACAGATTGAGAAACCTGAGCCACCACCTCGTATTTCGAAAGGAGTACTCAAGCGCTCTAATGACAACCCTAATGCTAGAGCTGCCAAGAACTACTCTATCGTTGAGGATTTGGGCCAAAACCCTTATGTGATGTCAACTTTGGAGGTACTCCAGATGTTTCCATTACAGAGGAATGCCTTACTCTCTTCCTTAGGAGCTCTAGAACCTAGTGGCTCGAAATTTATCAAGTTTGATGTCACAGATGTGAAGCCTCGCTTACCCTACCATGTGGCTTTCCAAATCCACGTGGAGTATTCCAAGTATACTATCAAATGAGCAGTCATTGATGAAGGTGCTGCCACCTACATGATGTCCCTGGTCTATTGGAAAGATCTTGGTTCTCCGACCCTTTCCAAGTCGTCGAACATGATGACTGCATTTGACGGTCATTCCTTCTGCCCTCACGGTATTCTCCCTGCCTTTCCGGTCTAGTTAGGTGGGAAGATGGTAGAGGTGGAGGTAGAGGTAGTTGATGCACCTCTTGATTATAACCTATTACTAGGTCGCAATTGAACCTATGCTATGGTCACTGTCGTATCGTCCATCTTCCGTAAACTTTGTTTTCCTCATCAAGGGGATATCATGATTATCGAGCAATTATCCTTTGTGTACTCTAGTCCTAACGCATCTGTTGGACCGTCGATCCCTATGATCGACAATTCTCAGCCAACAACTAAGAATTTCGGCGTTGGAATGTATTCTTCCCTCATGGGTACCTTTGACTTATCGACACTGATTCACCACGTTTACACCATGTCTAGTAGGCCTGCTTTAGTAGGGAGGTCCATTCCTTTCCGCACTTCCTATCTTAGTTATCCATGGACCCTACCTTCTTCGACTTCGTCGAGTGAAGGTCAGTTGCATGCTGGCATGGCTATGTCACTATCAACAATGGAGATTGCGTATCAAGCTGTTCTTGACTCTTCCACCGATCCCGATCCTGCTACCTCACAGACAAACGAGGATGATCCTGTTCTTAGGCCTGTATGGGCCACCTCGTTGTATTGTTCGCATGATTGATTAGATGAGACTTTTCCTTTAGATGAAGCCATCCTCGAAGCCATGAATGGTTCTGAGACACCTTGGGATGATATGCATCATCAATCTTATTTTCTCCCAAGTCTTGAAAGAATCGAGCAAGATGACTTTTGGTCTACCTTGAGTGAGATAGTCGGTCATGTCGTAGTTCCACTTGATACACACTACATTTATGCTGAAGGAAATATGGCGAGTATTTATCCTACCATCTCGATCTATATCTCTCATACCCCTTTCAAGATTGAGAACGTAAATATAGGTGCAGATTGTTCACTAGAAGAAATTCTGATCTACACCGAACTCTTCAAAGAATTTCGAGATGTATTCGCTTGGTCATATGAAGAGATGCTAGGGATTGAACCTCATATTGTCGAACATGAGATTAGAAATTACCCGGATGCTAAACCTGTTCGATAACGTCTTGGAGCTGTAAATCCCAGGAAGGCCCCTGCTATTAAGGAAGACGTGGAGAAGCTACTTAACGCTGGATTCATCTACCCAGTTCCCTTGATTGAATGGGTATCCAACCTCATTCCTGTGAATAAAAAGAAAGGAACCATCCGTGTGTGCATGGAATTTCATGACCTGAACAAGGCTTGTCCTAAAGATAACTTCCCCACGCCTTTCATTGATTAGATTCTTGATGAGTGTGCGGGAAGCGAGATATTTTATTTTATGGACAGATTTTCAGGCTATAACCAAATCTAGATCAAACCTGAGGACCAACACAAGATGAAATTTATATGTCCTTGGGGTACTTTTGCATACCGGAAAATGCCTTTCGGCCTTAAAAACGCCAGAGCAACCTTCCAATGTGCCATGACTTTCAATTTTCACGATCTCAAGTACATAGTCGAAACCTACCTTGATGATATTGTTGCTCACTCTCGCAAGAGAGTGGATCATGTTATACACCTTCGACTAGTTTTTGAAAGATGCTGTTACTATAGAATCCGGTTAAACCCTCACAAATGCATCTTTTGCGTTAATTCGAGTCATCTCTTAGGATTTTTAGTTTCCGAGACCGAGATCATGGTAGATCCTCTTAAGGTTGAGGTAATACTTCAGTTGCCTCCCCCGCGCATGATTAGACAACTTCAAGGTTTACAGGGGAAAGCTAACTTTCTAAGTTAGTTCATAGTGAATTATGCCAATATCACTAAGGTTTTCATGCACCTCTTGAAGAAGGACACACCTTTTATCTGGGATGAGTGAGCCCAAAAGACTTTCGACGCTTTGAAGAAAGCCTTGGTATTGACCCTTCTACTGAAATCCCCTGATTACAGTAGAAATTACTTGCTGTATATTTCCGCGTCTGCAAAGACGATTGGTATGGTTCTAGTTCAGGAGGATGATGAGCTCCATGAGCACATCATCTACTATCTTAGTCAAAATTTAGTTGATCCTGAGCTTAATTATTCTCACATTGAAAAGATAGCTTTAGCTGCCGTTCATGCAATCCAACGTTTACGTCACTATATATTGCTTTGCAAGACTACTGTGGTTGCTGATGTCAATCCATTTCAATACGTCCTTACCAGGCGTATCATGGGGGGGAATATAATAAATGGATTGTCATCTTACAAGAGTTCGATCTCGACTTCACTTCGACCAAGTCCAAGAAATTACTAGTTTTTGCAGAGTTAATATCCGATTTTCCATGATTAGATGAGGATGTTATCCATGTTGATTTGTTTCTCGATGAACACATTTTCCTTGTCTCGTCGTCCGACCCTTGGTATGGAGACATTGTTTTATATCTTCAAACCTTGAAGTTTGCTCAACATTTCTCGCGAGATGATCGACGACGTGTTAGATACCAAGCCAAAAAGTGTACCATTATCGGCGACACTTTGTATCACCGAGGAGTAGATAATATCTTGTGTCGTTTATTAACTCACGAGGAAGCCAAGTTAGTCCTAAATGATTGCCAGAAAGGGGCTTGTGGTGGTCACCTATCTGGTCTTGCAACAACCCAAAAAATCCTGCGAGCCGGTTATTTCTGGCCTACTATCTTTAAAGATTGTATCGAAGTAGTTAGGAAGTGTCACCCTTGCTAGGTGCTCATGCGGAAAATGCACTTGCATCCATCCCCTCTTCACCCAATCATTACCGTTGGTCCCTTCACCAAGTGGGGGGTAGATTTCTTCGATTGCAACCCAACTTCAACTGGGGGGCATCAACACATTATCATGGTCGTCGAATACTTTACTAAGTGGGCCAAGGCCATGCCTACCATAAAATCTGATGGGAAGACTGCAGCCTTCTTCGTGTTCAACCAAATTATCGCCCGGTTCAATATCCCGAGTGAGATTGTCACTGGCCCATGGCAGTCACTTTCAGAATGAAATGATGATAGAACTAACATCTAAGCTGGGGTTTAGACACGATCAGTCATCCCCTTATTACCCCCATACAAATGGGAAAGTAGAGGCCATCAACAAGTCTCTCAAGACCATTTTTCAAAAAACTGTCAGTCGAAGTAATTCCAATTGGCACATCATGCTATATCCCACGCTTTGGGCATACCGAACCTCTGTTAAGACTGCCACCGTTTTTTCCCCTTTTTAGTTAGTGCATGGTGTGGATTCGATCCTTCCTATTGAGTGAGAAATCCCTTCTCTCAAGTTGGCAGTCAAGCTCCTACCTGACACTTCATACTTAGAGTGACACCTTGTGCACCTAGAGGGTCTTGACGAGTAGCGTCGGGACGCCTTTACGACTATCGAGGCAAACAAGAAATGTGTCAAGGTTCAATACGACAAGTCTGTTTGTCCCCGGTTGTATGCTGAGGGTGACTTGGTCCTCTTGTATGAACAAGCCAAATAACCTCTATGGGTAGGCAAGTTTAAACCCATGTGGCATGGTCCTTACATCGTGCGACGTGTTCTAGAAAAAGGAGCCTACGATTTAGAATATTATGAAGGGAATAAATTGCCCGAGCCCATAAATGGGATCTACTTGAAAAGGTACTACGCTTGAGCCCTAAGCTTAGGTGAAACTCTTTCTATACTAATGTAAATTTAATGTATATACATCTCTTTCCCCCTTTTATTTTGTCTTTAGCTTGCTTATCGAGTTTTCCCTTTGTTGGGAGATGCCAACATAGTCTTCGGTCTACCTAGGATTCACAGAGGGATCCAGTTGTCATACACAAAACTTAGCTTCTGTCGCTTGGGTGGTTTACTCACCCGAGGGTATGCTGGTGTCTTCAAGTGGCGTATGCCTAGGGTCATCCATGAATAACGTGGCCGAATATAGCGCCATCATAGAACTTTTGTGCGATTCTATCTCGCATGGTATTCACTCTTTAAAAGTTCACCTGGATTCCCAGTTAGTAGTATGTCAGTTGAATGACTGTTACTGCATGCGTGATCCTACTTTACTCCTTCGATTCCCGCAGGTACATCTTTTAGAATGACAATTTGATTTTATTACATATTATCACATTTCTAGGAGTTCTAATCATGTATCCGATGCCTACGTTAATTATGTTTTAGATTAGCATTTGTCACATTAATAAAGCAAAGAAAACCATTAAATCAATGTACACATTGTAAGATATAAGTAAAGTCGAAGATCCCTTTTTATATATTTCAAAATATGGTGTTTATATTACAAAATTAGGGTTAAAACCCTCAATACACATATAAAGCCGGTATACATATCCCACGACATCTATGCCTGTGGCGCCAGATGTGTGTCATGGTATCAAACCACAACGTTTGTGAGATGCCGACACAGTCATACCCACACTCTAGGTACACCAACCACCTGTCGCTGCATGGCTTCAGGTAGATCCTCTACTTGAACCATAGGAATCCTTTGTGTCAAACGAGACAGGTTTCCCTGCATGTTTTGTAGGACTCTCTCTGCTTCTCCTCCCGCCGCCTCATCTCCCCATTTCCTCTTTCTATGTCAAAGAAATCCCTCTGGCTGTCGTGGACCCACGTCTGCGATGACACAAGTGTCTAGTTAATATTTAAACCCCATAAAAAATATATATTTTTGTTCCTTAAACACAAAAATACAAAAAAAAATGAAATATTAAGAAACTTTTTACCTATATCACCGTAGGTGGACCCTGGTGGAAGTGGCATATCAGGATATCCTCGGAAATCGATCCCCTCATAGGGATAGTCGTCCAGAGAAATGACTTGCGTCCGCCACCAGAAGAAAAAATCATCATTGTAGGGCGTTGATACCCTACCTCCCCCCTACCGTCTCATGACCTTGATCCACCGCACCGTGGCTGGATCGCGTGGTTCTTTGGGAAGGATCTCCACTCTATGTCCCAGAATTAAAACCCACTCGAAAAAGAAACTTCAAAGAATAGAGGCAAAGCGAAATTTTTGCTTAGTCCCTTGTTTGAACTCTGTCAACTGACTTTTCATATTGGCAAGTAGTGGGGTACACCAATCATAGACAGTGGGTCTAGCAAACTATACTGCGTAAAACATAAGCGGTCTCGATTCTTGATGCAATGAGGCTGAACCTATGATCCTGGTAAGCAAGAGCACAATGATCTTCAAATTGAGGTTACTTATTGCCCAGATGGGGACTTGGCTTCCCACCTTGGGAGTCCCTGCTACAAAATGGGCATCGATATACTCCTCGATATTCATCCCACTCCCTGCTCTGCGTGACTTGAGGTTCACAACCTCCCCTCGACATGATAGACCAGTCAAGAAGTAGATGTCCTCTACTTCGATCCTCAATGGTTGTCCATTAAGGATAAAGCTTTCACTATCAGGGTTCTAGTAACCCACCAACATCTCCAACAACCTCACTTGGGCCCTCATTCCTTTGAGAGCCCAAAATTTGTACAAGACACATATTTTTAGAGTCTCTTGAGCCACCGAATCTCGATCCACAGCTGCATCTACCTCCTCATGCTCTCGCTCTCTCCATTCCAAGACCATCTTGCAAAAAACAAATCAATTTTTTGAGTTAGAACCCTTCTTTTGGCCATTTCTGTACCTATACACAGATTTCTTTGCACACACTTGCATGTAGGGCTTAATACACGCTCCCTGTGGTTCACACAGGGGAGTATACCTCGTCGTACACGTGACCTTAACAAAGGCGACCTGCGTATACTGAAAATCCTAATTTATGCCCTCAAAAACTAAAAAATGGAAACGTAATTCAAAAATGTAATCCATTGAATTTGAAGGGGATGAGATGAATACCTGATCCAGACGGTTCATGATTTCATTTCCTGATGCTCCCGCAATCGTCGTTTGAATCTTGGAGGTATTTTGGTCCAAATTGCACTATTTGGGTAAAAATCAAAATGATACAATAATTTTTTATTTTATTTCTATTTATAAGCTATTTTTACCCACTTTATATAGTTTCATGCTATTTTGCCACCTAATGGACTAATTCAAGAGTGATTTTGAGATGTTTTTTTGTAGTTTTGAATCAGTTTTCTTGCGGATTTTAACGTCATGATTGGCCGTTCATTACCTCGGGAAGGTATTTTCATAACCTAGCATATAGGATAGGTATCCACTCCATCGTGCATTTTTGCATTATCCTTAGACTACTGCTTTTTACGCCTTAGGAATGAACCCATTTGTTGCGACACAAAACCTCCCGTCTGCTATAAATAATGTCGCTAATAAATGGTAGAGACTTACCAAACATGGGCACCCTAGTTAGATCCTCTTTTTCATTTGGTGTCCATGCCGAGTTTTTCCTTAGGACCGGGAGTCCATTATAATTCAATACATGACCTTATGATGAGCCTCATTTCCCATTCATGCACATGCAGCCTTATTCCCCGCGGACTCCCAAAAATGTGTCTTAGTTAATCTCTTTTCCGACTCATCTAAAAACCGAAAAGATTGCCGAGTGATTTGTCCCTTTCACACTCGTTAAATTGGATTTGAAAGGTCATGAGTCTTAGTTAAGATCTTTTCCGACTCGTTATCAAAAATAGAAAAGATTGTCGAGTGAACTTGTCTTTTTCACACTCATAGATTGGATTTGAAAAGACGTTTATTTGGTCCTAACGAGCTAGGTTAATTATCGAAATTTCCTTTAGTGACCAAGAAACCCTAATACTGCATAATACACAAAGAAGTACATAAGGAACTTACCCAAAATTCATTGTTGTAGGTGTTGAAGATGATTACACTAAAAAATAGAGCTATGATAGATCTCCATGAGTGATCCACATCTTAAATCATCCTACACATGTAGCACATTTTCTTGCAAGAAAAGACTTTACTTGATTTTCAATAAAAAGTGTATATCTATAAACTCTAGATCTACTACAATAAAAGATATATAAATGATACAAATAAATAAAGAGACCCTAATTCCCTCATAGGGGATGATACCTCCCTCGCCTTAGATGTGATGGGAACTCTCTTGAGGTTATATGGTTGAATCATCCATGGTATGTGTTGACACGAAGGTTAAATTTTTCCACCCTTTAAAAATGAAGCTTCATCTTTTCCTGAGCCATGGAGCTGCCCTTAGTCTAAAATAGAAAGGAGTCAGAATCACCTATTCCTTTTCGGGTTTCAAAATTCGGTTCCTCTCTAGGTGTGATCTTCAACCATCCCTTTTTCCCAGCGCCAAAATCCCGAAGCCATTTAAAAATATTAAGATATATAAAGTAAAAAGGGGGAAGAAATGAACGTTACTTTTTCCCTTGTTTACCACAAAGAACTCTTTAATTCGTAATTAATTAAATCCCTAAACACAATTATCTCTGCCTTAGTATTTCACGATTCAGTGTTCTCTCTGCTAAAGCATTTTCAAACTCTTCTCCTTCGAACTCCAGATCCCTAAAGTTCTGAAATGCGAAATCATGTTTTGCGCCTCGCTAATCCCATCACAATTTCGCGACCCGGGGTTTACTTGTGACATATCCCTTGATGGCAGGATCCCCAAAGTTTCGAAATGCGAAATCATGTTTTCTTTAAGCAAACCCTAAGATTAAAAGATTAAACTGTTTTCAAAACACGATTAATGATGACTAAGCTACTTTTTGCTTTTTGGGAATTAAGGAAGGCAGTGATTTTCGGGTTTTCAGTTTCGAAATCGCCGATATACGACAATATCAATAATGGGTAAATGAAAATATTTTTGACACGAGTTTGTATCTCTAAGCATATCTTTCAAATTAAAGAATTTATTTTTCATCGATGGTATCAGTACGCTCTCTACAACACAAATTTAGAGATTAATAAAGGTCCCATGTGTCGAAGTTCATTCTCAACCTTTACCTCTGTAGCGAGTCACATTTGTCCATTTTTATACACTTTTCTTTGTAAACAGGTTTCTGGTCCAGTATAACCACCATGGCGCCCAAGAAGGCCACCAAGAAAAACAAGGAAGTTGCAGAGGTCTCGAGTCCAGATGGAGATGTTGTATTTGATACAATACCGCATGCCATCGATTCCATAAAATCTTGGAGGCAGTTTTTCAAAACTCTCGATTATGAGATTAAGAACTTCCCCCATGATGCCGATGACAAACACCGGGATATAGCGGAGTCTAAAATTCACAAGGTGGCTACGTGGCCACGACTCCTGACTTAGAACGACATGATCAGTTGGTCTTTAGAGCGAGCGGACGTGGAGACGAGGATCATTCTGGACAGCCGAGGGGTTGTCATCGGCTCCTTCAGACCAGAACATATACAAGTAATGTATAAACTGTCTTCCTATCCCAGATACATTTATAATAAAGATTTCGTCAGTGAGTTTCAGAGGAAAGAATGTTTTGAGTCAGACCAAATGTATCCTGACATAATAAAAGACTGGTGGAGAAACAAAGCAAAATTCAGGGTCGACACACATGGTGGTTACGCCACAACGTCTTTAAACGAGTATATGGTTTAAGGGCGATGATGTTATGTATGATTTTTGGTAAGGAAAGTGCTACCCACTTCCCAGCGGAATGGGTACCTCTTTTGCATGAGGCCGTAGAAGGTTACAAATTCAATTGGGATAAGATTTTATCCGATAACATAGCGAGAGAGGTTATGGAGTACCATACTGCAAGATCAAAAGGCCAAACAACAACCTTTTATATGTCTGCATACATCATGGATGCTATATGCTTCTCAACTCCTTTCCCTTTGATGAATTGGAGTTGGAATCCAACTTACCCAGAGCCTATTCATGAATATCATTCTAAACTTTGGGAAGAAAACGACAAGGATTCATTCTATGAGATTTGTCATTTCGTGGTAATACCACTACACAAATTGCTATACGAATAAGCACCCCCCCCCGCATTTTAGAGTTGGTCATAGGGAGCCTTTGGGCAATTGCTGACTAGTTTATAGAGGAGAATTTCTCCTACATCATAGTTTTCGTGTGTTCGATTCCCCCACATGCGCTCCCAAAATTCCTCCTTGACAGACTAGTGTGCAGGGAGGTAGCTTATCAAATAGTAATGGGTGGAATCAAGATATAATTAAAGACAACTCAAAAGAAATCTTGGCTTGTTTTTCCCGTTCAGATTGGAAAATTTTCACTTCTCAACTTGGGTCATTCCAAGGTTGAAGCGACAGCACTGGAGGGGGTCAAATTGGTAGACTTTGAGCACATAAAGCAGGATCCTTACCAGTTAGTGGGGAAACACATGGCCCACTGCAATATGAAATCATATGAACATGAGGAGTCCCCTTGGGATGACATGTTCAAAGGAACTAAGACTTATAAAGAGGTGTTAGAACAAGTACAGACACTATCGTCCAACTGTTATAGGATAAGTCCATGAGTGCGGACACAAACCGACCTCCCTAGATCCACCTGGTATCTAGAACAAAACATGACAAAATAATACACTTTCCCTAGATCTAGCCTATTGAATGAACTAAGAGATAAGGGCTATGGACATACCTTATGAACGCTTTCCTTAGGTCTCTGTTGTTCCAAGATTTACTTCAATGCTCTCATCCCGTCCAGATCACAACAAAACGAACCAATCGAAGTAAAAACAAGTTAA
>CBVK0101314155.1:0-12655 GCA_900067695.1 Picea abies | reverse complement strand
CAGTACAAGGATAACCATTCAAATGCCAACCCATTCTTCTAGAAGATTCCCTTCTAGAACCATCTAGAATTCATCTTTTTTCAAGCTTTAGAGAAGGTTCGCACCCTAGCTATGTAGCACAGTGCGAGAAGTTCACACCCTAGCTTAAGGCAGCTTGCGAGAATGGGTCATTCTCGCACCCTGGTATATTAGCAACCTGCGAACTCTCTTCAAAAGTAAGTTTTCTGGGAAGAGATGAATGTAACTTTTCTCAGGAGAAAGTTCTTATGAAGAGCCTGAGTACACCATCATTAATACACCATCATGATGACCAAAATCAAGGGTAACAGAATTCCCCCCAAAGTATGAGGCTGGAATCAGTGACAACTGAAAGACTTTGTAAGATGCATGTCTGTTTTGGAAACCAGGAGCGCACCTAATCAGAAACCTACGAACAACGAAGCATCTACAGAATATCATATATATTAATTCTGAGGTAGGCATTCCCATACTCAGATCATAGACAGATGACATTATAGACAGGTCACGGCCACCAATCATACACTGTGGATCCATGCCGCCAAAATATAGCATAGCCACCAGAAATACACTGTGGATCTATGCGAGAAAATTCAATTAAGACGACATAGCCATGAGACAAACTAAGTGGATCTATGTTTCTCAATTTATACATATTCCATCGCAACCTGGACAAAGAGATGATATCCAGGGTCTTCAATCTTGTCACCCAAAAGTACGAATCTAACCATGTGATTACATGTGTCGAATTCGAACATGGTAGAAACCACTTGATTACCGGTCATTGATGAAACCGTTAACAAGTGCGAGGGAAATCACCATTGATGTCAATGACTCCCAAGGTACTCTAGTACAATCCTTCGAATGTGAATGAATGAGTTGAAGTCGAACATCCGACAGAATCTTTCGATTAGGGGTCAATGATGTAAACCCACTGTCGAAAGCGAGGAAACCTGCCATTGAGGCATGCAAGCTCCAAGGTACCAAAGAATTTCTAAGTCTTGTTTCCGGATAATGAGCTGAAGTCGACGGAACAAAACTCGTCACAGGAGGGCCTTGATGTATCCCCCATCAATGACACGGAATGAGTAACAAATTTTGAAGGTGAAACAGAGTATGATGTAAGTTGAACTGGACACAGGGAAGGCCGACACGGAGAGAATGGACAACTGCAGATGGCCGACTCAATAGAGGTTTCAGATGAACTTCTCTTGAACATATGAACGACACGACCAATGATTTGGCAGTATTGACTCAAAGACGACACAGGGAATGACCTTGTAGCAAATCGAATGAGAGACAAATGGATTTCCCAAACTGACTTCAAACCATGAATAGGGGGTGTCATGTTCAAGAGTGACACTTACTGCCAATCAATATGAAGATGAAAACATATCCCTTTCCCAAATTTTCCCCCACCATTTCTGGCGATGACCTCTTTATTTTTACGCAAGCTTGAGGAGGATAACATATGCTTGTTGATATAAGCTTATCCTTCAGATAAGTCCTTTGAAGTATGTTTAAAAAACCCTAAGAAGGAGTGGTTCGGTCCCATTACGGGTCTATCGATGTTTATTTAACGAGTCCAAAGATAAAAAAGTCGAAGGCTTTTCATGATTATAGAGTCTGTAAAAACACTTAAAAGAGAACTCTCTCAGTTCCTTTTTCGTAAAATAGTCTGATGAGACCGAAAAAGAGATAAATTATCGCCCACCAAACGCTTTCTTCAAATACTTTATCAAGCGTGAAAATAGCAAGGTCGCTCGGCTATCTTTTCATGTTTAGAGAGTCTGAAAAGCGCATAAAGAGGACTCCAGGGGGGTTCCTTTTTCGTGTAACCTTGTTGAGCCCGAAAAAGTGATAAAAGTATGCTCGATTGCGTTCTCATGTATTTTCGAGCGTGAGAATGGACAAAGACCAAGCTTGAGGTTTTATACAAAAACCATAAAAAACAATCAAAATATGCGATGAAAAAAGAAAAATTATGTCCGCATCCCTGTACATGAACATCGAAGTCATTACGCCTACAAAAGTTACACTCAAAAGGGCATTAGGGTTTAGGTTTTAATCAATAAATAATTAAAAAACTCCAAATAATATGGTAAAAGTAAATATAAAGAAGTACAAACTCTTTTTACCATATCATTTTCACTTTTCCACTATTTGAGCCCCAAAACCCCTCTTTTACCTTCAAAATTCGACGTCAGATTATGGGAGTTACAAGCATCCATTCGACGAGCCGTCAACAACACTGAGGTAGGCTCTTTGTCCTCTACTCTTTCATGGTTTTATTTTGCATTTTCATTGGTAAAAACTCATTTTTGAGTTGGTTTCGTGAGCCATACTTGTGCTCAGCCATTCTCGTAGGTGGGCTACACGGGACCTGCGAGAATGGGTCATTCTCGTAGGTGAGCCCACAACAGCCTGCGAGGTTCTTGCACTGTGCCCAAAGGGCACCTGCGAGAACCACAAAGCACAATTTTTTTTTGAATTTTTGCTCAATGAAAGAAAACCAAATTGTGAGTAGAGTTATTAATCTTCTTGTTGTGCTTCTTGTGCAGGTATTTGGCCATCAAAATGGTTCTGGAATGGCGCGAAAGGGAGCACGAAGAAGACAATTCCATTGCCAGAAATCATCCACCCACTATTGCCTCTTTGAGAAACTGTGGCCTTCTGAAGTACTTTTGTATCCCGGGCATGAGGGCCCAAGTCAGGTTATTAGAGTACCTTGTGCATATGTGGGATCCCGATCAACAGGTATTCCATGTAGGGGTCCACACACTGTCCTTAGATATTGAGGACATTTAATTTTTGACTGGACTGTCACGGCGTGGGTACCACGTGAGCCTGGCTGGTAGCAGAGGTGGTGGGCTTCCCATGAGTGAGTACTGCTGCTTACACTGTGTTCCCGAGGCAGAGAGGAAGAAAGGGAAAGTAGCTATTTGGGGAGTATGGAATTTGACCCTCCGTACTATCTTGTTCACCATAGCTCGGATGGCGGGGAGCTCCGCTCTTCACATGGCACTACATAGTTACTTCCAGTATTCCATAGAGTGTATTGAACCTCGAGTTTTTAACTGGGCAGATGCTGTGCTTCATAGCATGAAAAAGAAGTTGACCAAATGTAGACGAGGCAATCTGAAGCAATTCGGGTACAAATATTTGTTGGTGTCCTTATTTCTCGAGAGGGTTCCATTACTGAGGCTGTAGGTTGAGTGGAATTTTCCAGCTCCTATAGACCCAAGAATGCTGAGATGGTGTCAGCTCATGGCCCAGCACGTAGCTGGACCAATTATCAAGTATGATGATACCTTCTTCGACTGGCTGCGACCACAGATGTTGATGGTCAACGATTATGCTTATGCTGGGTTGGATTTCTGAGGAGATATGGACTTAGTCCTGCCAGAGGATTCTCAGTGGGGGGAACTTGGTAAGAACTACACAATTTTTTCCCTTTTAAATTTTTTTGTGAATTTTATCATATGCAAATGTTTTTTATATGTTCGTCCAAAAACTAAATAAAAAATTCATTTTTGATGACACAGATGTGGGACCTTACCAACCTCCTGGTACTTCTCCTATTTAGTAGCGAGGAGAGGTAGCACCAGTGCCACAATATGCTGAGGATTATCAAGCAGTGGAACAAAACCTAGAGGGTTTGACAGTAGATATTCCAGACATGCCTCTTGGAGAGGTTCCACGATGCGATCGACATCATACAGTAGGAGTGTCAGAGTCCATGAGTCGACTGCTCCGTAGAGTTGCCTGGGTAGTCATGTGTTACCATGAACTTCGTCCATGACGTCACTTTGTAGAAGCTATGAGCTTCAGATTTTGACATTTTGGTCTTCAGACAACTTTTTTGTAAAAAACTCTTTTGATCGTTATATATACAGACAACTTCTACTGATTTATCTTGTGTTGTGTAAAAATTGATGTGATTGATTTATAAATGATCCAAATGTCTGTCTAATACATAGTTAGGCAATGCATCAGTTCATGTATTTAGAAATCTAGGAATATGTTGATATTCAATATAATCAAAATAACGTTCCAAGAGGCGAATTCGCAAATACACCCGTAACAAAGTAGGACTTCGAATAGTATAGACATTACTTAACTGTAGTACTACAAGCTGTGAATCGAGTCGCACAACCAAATGACGTATTCCGAGCAAGATAGCATCAACCATAATTCGATAATGACATTATACTCTGCAATATTGTTGGTCGCACGACCGAGACACACACCTCGTGAGGAGACAAGTTCCCTTGTAGGGGTGTAAATTGCCCATGCAGCGGAAGAAAGGTTTTGAGTACTACGGCTAGCGCCATCAGCGAAGCCAATGTAGGGTAGCGAAGACTCCGACATCTGGAAATCAAACACAACGTCACATAAGGGCAGAGACCAGATAAAGACAAAAGCAAGCTATAGTAACACACAAGAAGTATGATACATTAAAAATACAAGTACTTGTGCACAGATGATTTTATGCATAGTACTTCTTCAAGTACAACCCATTCCTGGGTTCACTCAAAGGGATACCATCATAATCTACTAACTCATAAGTCCCTTTTTCCAAAACTCGTTGAAAGATATAAGGACCTCGCCACATGGCTTTGAATTTTCCAACTCCTAGCATATCTCGATCTTGTTCATAGAGGAGAACAAGATCTCCTTCGGAGAAAACGCGAGGCTTGACATGTTTGTCATATTGGGCCTTAACACATTTTTCTGAGCTTCTATAACTAGGGTAGCATCGCGTCAAGTTTCATCTAATCGCATAAGATACAATAGACGTTCTTCCTCAGCAGAAGTGTTTGGTAGGAGTTCAACAGCTAGTTTTAAAGAGGGTATCTCGCATTCAATTGGGAGAATGGCTTCCAATCCATAGACTAAACGGAAAGGTGTAAACCTAGTAGCAGACTTGACGGATGTTCGGTAATCCCACAATGCCGAAAACAACATTGTGTGCCAACTTGTTTTGTGAATCCCTATCATTCGTCGGAGCATAATTATGAGAACTTTGTTAATTGCTTCGACTTGGCCGTTGGCTTGTGGGTAATAGGGCGTTAAGTTTTCATGGTGAAGACCCAACTTTTTAGTAAGTTCAGACATCATGAAGTTTCGAAAGTGGCTACTGTGATCAGTGACGATAGCCTGGGGAACACCAAAACGAGTTATGATGTGATTAAAAATGAATAATGCTGCGGTCTTTCCAGTGTTGTCAAATGTCGGCATCGCCTCGGCCCATTTCGTAAAGTAATCGACGACTACAATAATGTATCCATGCCCCCCGACCAAGTGAGGGCGACATGTCATGAAATCGATGCCCCATTTCGCAAAGGGACCAACAGAGACCACAGGGTGAAGAGGAGCGGGATGTGACCGTATCTTGTTATTATAGGTCTGGAAAGCATGACATTTTTGAGCAGCGATTATGCAGTCGTTAAATAAAGAAGGCCAAAAATACCTGGCTCGTAAGATCTTCTGGGTAGTAGCATACCCAGACATATGACCACCACAAGATCCAGAATGGCAGTCATTCAGAGCTCTCTCGGCCTCATCGAATGTGAGGTAGTGTCGAAAAATGAAGTCAATCCCCCGACGATAAATATTATCCCCGAGGATAATATATTGACGAGCCTGGTATCGTATTCGATGTTGCTCAGTACTGGAAAAAGTTGGTCAAAAAGTATGGGTTTGGAGATAGATAATGATATCGCCATACCAAATATCATCAGTGATGATGAGGAAAAGGGATTCATCGGGTAATGAATCAGCTGCTACATTTTCCGTTTCAGAATAGGGAAAGTCGCATATCAACTCAGCAAACACTAAGGACTTCTTAGACTTGGCGCATTTGAATTCCAAGTCAAACTCCTGAAGTATCACAATCCATTTGGAGTATTTTCCCCCTAGCAATTGACGTGTGAGAATGTGTTGCATAGGGTTGTAGTTAGAAATCACTGTAGTCTTGCACGAGAGGATATAGTGCCGAAAGCATTGGATGGCTTGGATGGAAGCCAGGGCTAGTTTTTCGACATGTAAATACTTGATTCGGTAGGCGTTAGACTTCGACTCAAGTAGTAAATCACATGTTCATCGTTAGCATCATCCTCTTGGATGAGAACCATACCAATGGTGTAATCCGAGGTAGCAAGGTAAAGGAAATAATCGCGACTGTAATCGGGGGGAAAGAGAAGCAGAGCATGCATTAGGGATAATTTCAAAGCTTCGAAAGCATTGTTGGTGATAGTATCCCATACGAACTCAGACCCCTTTTTATGTAACCGTGTAAATCCATGAGTTATCTCGGCGTAATTTGGAATAAAATGATGAAGAAAGTTTGCTTTCCCTTGTAAACTTTGCAACTGGCAAAGTGTAGAAGGAGGAGGGAGGTTAAGAATCACCTCAACCTTTAAAGGATCCACCTGGATCCCTTGACGTGAAATGATAAAACCGAGAAGGCGACCGGATTCCATGCAGAAAACACACTTATGAGGATTCAAACGTATACGACAGAACCGATAGTGGACAAAAATGGCTTGGAGGTGGGTTGGGTGATCGACTCGACGCATTGAATGAGCGGGTAAATCATCCAGATATGGTTGAACGATGTGCTTGATATCATGGAAAGCATAAGACATAGCACGTTGAAAAGTTGCGCCAACATTATTGAAACCGAAAGGGAGTTTCCAATAGGCAAAAGTACCCTAAGGACAAATAAAAGCAGTCTTATGTTGATCCTCAGGAACAATGTTGATTTGATTATACCTAGAGAAACCATCCATTATAGAGAAGATTTCACTTCCGACGCAATCATCGACAATCTGATCGACGAAGGGGGTAGGAAAGTTGTCTTTGGGACAAGCTTTGTTGATATCCCTATAATCAACGCATACATGAATGGTGCCTTGTTTCTTGTCGATCGGGACAAGATTGGAAACCTAGTCAGTGAGAGCCATCGGATAAATAAAGCCGGCTTTAAGAAGTTTCTCGACTTCGAGCTTGATAGCAGCCGCTTTACGTGGGTGAACTGGACGAAGGCGTTGCTGAATGGGTTTAGCATCGGGGTATGTCTTGATCTCATGTATCACAATCTCAGGGTCGATACCTGACATTTCCTCCTAGCTCCAGGTGAAGATGTCACGAAACTCTTTGAAAAGGGATGTGTAGGTGATGACTTCATCAGAAGAACATGAAGCTGTGATATGGACATTTTCGACAATTCCAGGTTTGACGGATATGTCAAGGGGAATAGTGGGTGAGATATTGATGAGGTTCCCTTCGGAAAACACATCGTGTGTGGACCCAAGGACGGTTGAGATGATGAAAATGGTCGACGAGGTCAATATCTGTTGATAATTCTCAATGGAATGTTGCTCTAGAAAGAGGATGGAACGATGATGTCCATCGTCCCAAGGGGTGTCCTCCATGACAGACATGATCATCTCATCAGTGGGAAAAATGACACGAAAAGGATCGGGAGACAACTCATCAAGAGAGGGGTAGAAGGTGTTGTCGATTGAATGGCCTAATAGGCAGATTCGACCAGACTTAACAACATTTCATCGCCGTAACGAAGATAATATCCAGGGTCAGGTACTATCTAGGGATCATAAGACACAGGAAGTTCGTGAATCGAGGTGGAGATCATGTTGATTGAAGCAACGGACAAGCGTGGAACATCGGGCGATGGAATGGGGAAAGTACCCATTAACGAAGAGTCTTTGAGAAGGCCTACACCGACGTTCTCATAACCCGGTGGGGTTTTAGCGATGAACGGTACGTTGCCAGTACGGGAGTCGAAATTAAAGAAGGCTAATTGGTTGACAGTGAAGACCTTCCCTTGATGTGGGAAACGTACCACATGGAAAAGGGTCGACACGACTGCGTGCATGGAATTGATCCAGCTATGGCCAAGAAGAAGATTGTAATCAAGGGGAGTGTCGAAGACTTCCACTTTGACTTGGACCGTTTTGCCTTCTAACATGATGGGAAACAAAGGAAGGACACCATAGGGCTTAAAAACAGAGCCATTTAAGGCTTTGAGAGTGTTCTGGGATTCGTTCAAAGGGGGAGAGCCAATGGATTTCCAGCAAGTAAGAGACATGACACACGTCGAGGCACCCTCGTTGATAACGATTCGAAAAATGTTTTTATTAGAGACAATCACTTGGATCTGGAATGTGAGTTGAGGGGGTAACCTTGGAATGTGATCTTCCAAGTCAAAGATTATTAAATTCGTATCCGTCGGGTCGATTCCACTGATAACTTTTAACAGGGCCTTTCGTTGTATGGGACAACTTTGAAGGACTTCGAGGGCTGACATCATAGAAGGTGCTTGGGCTAGATCTTCAACAATGCTACATTTCTGGGCAACATGAGCATGTGGATTGAAAGCCGATTTCCGAACGATGCCCTTTGGGGGGGTCGAAGAACTGTGTCAAGGCTTGGTCATTCGAGATGAAGAGGACCGTTGGTAGGTGGAGTCGCGGGAGAGGGTTGTACCGAGGAAGGAGGTATATCATCAACCTTCTCTTTAGAGGGAGAATAACCTTTGGCTCGAGTGGTGAGTGCAATGTCGTTCTGCTTTGAATCACCAGTACACATCAATACATAGGATGTAGTAGAAGATGAGGGTTGGTCATGAATGACCAACTGAGCCTATTGTGGAGACGGGAAGGGTTGGGACAAAATGGTCAGAGAAGGTGGTTTTGGAGCTCCTTGAAGGAACTTAGTGACCTCGACGCGTCATGGACAATCCTTCGTGTAGTGATCATCACCACAGATAAGACAAGGGTATCATGGTTTGCGCTTATCCCGATCATCAACAGGGGTAGTTTTGGTTCGCTCTGCTTGAGAAGTATTTTTGTCCTCCTTATTCTTACCCCTTTCTTTTTTGGATTTGTTTTTACCGGCTGGGGTAGATTGAATTGCATTTACCTCAGAAGTCTTGCCGGTGGGAGGGGCAGGAGATGGAGCATTTTGAACATTAGAAGAAGAAGGTTTGGGATTTGCGCTTGAGGTGGAATTTGGTTGGGCCTGGAAAGTACCAATCACACCGTCAGCTGCATGCGAAGCAACTGGAGTAGTTGAAGTGGCGGAAGTGGAAGGACGAGGTAAGTCAGGTAGTAAATCGTAAAGGGTACCCGTTTGTGAATAAACGAGGTCAAGATATTGAGCACGACTTATAGCCTTCTCTTCCGTGACGACTCCACCCATGGCAATGTCATGACCGATTTCATTCACAAAGGATTTTATGAAACATTCTGCCAACAACTGATCAGGGAGTTCGAGTTTAATGAGATGTTGTCTTTGTCGCCACTCATGAATATGATCGGATATATGAGTGGCTTTGTTCTGTTTGAAAGAATTCAAAATATCGGTCCCAGTATCATAACGAATCGGTAACTGGTAGTGTGTGAGGAAAGCCATAGCTAGGGTGTTGAAGTAAGAGAAGAAACCTCATGGAAATTCTATATACCACTTCGTAGCAGAACTTGTGAGGGTTCGTTGAAAAAGATGTAAACGAATAGAGTCATCCATCAATGAGTTGGATGAACACCAGAGGTGAAAATTCATAATGTGATTGTTCGGTTCCTCTCCCACTTTGCCATCGAATTTAGGAATGTTCGATGGTAGTTTGGCTAGGATAGTAGGCCATTGGGGAGAGTGACGAATGGGATCATTTAAAATCCTTGAAAAATTCGGAAGATCCAAAGTGGCGATAAAGGGTAAATTTCGATTCACCTGCAGGTACTGGTGGATTTGGGGAGGAAGCCCCGTCGGCAAACCAGTAGGACCATAAGCAGTCTACATATAATGTGAAGACCTAGGCAGATTCGGTGGTGGTTGAAGAGGATAGTAACTCATGGGATTGTACCCTGGAACAGGGACGTGAGTTTGGGTAGTTGAGCCCCAAATAGGATTGAACGAACCTGGATACGGTTGGCTCATACTAGGGGGTATTACGGATGCAGCTGGAAACTGCTGCACCCCAGTCGATTGAGGAGAATGTTGTATCAACTGATTCCAATACTGTGCCAAGGACGAAGGTATGTTTTGTCCATAAGGTGGGGTCGGTCCTCCTATCAAAGGTGGTGTTCCAATTGGGGGCAGTGTTCCAATTGGGGGTTGTGTTCCAAATGGGACTTGCGTTCCAAAAGGAATTTGCCCTTTGAGAGGGGGTTGAGTCATGCCACCTTGGTAAAATTGTCCACCGACGAGAATCTGGTAATTTGGAGTGAATGATGGAATAGTTCCACTAGGATTAAGACTGCCAGTAGAAGACGAGGAAGGGCCTCCAAAAGGAAATTGAGGGATTGTTAGAATAAAACCAGGAAGAGAGTGCCCAGAAGAAGAAGGACCACTAGGAGAGCCAGATAAGGTTTGCGTAGGACTGGGAATGGAAGCATTCAACGCACGGTATCTGGGTGGTAGTGTCGGAGTGATGTTGGGAATACGCGATGTGCTGTAGGGAGCGAGAGTAACCGCGGTAAATCCGGTGTGAATACTTGTAGTATTTGTGTGATGGGCCATTTCGATAGGGACGGTAAAGCGATAGGTGGTAGTAAACGGTACTGTCTCTGGGCTAGAGATTTCAGAAATCACAGGTGGGGTGATTTCGGAAATCACAGGTGAGTCTGGACCAAAAAGGTCCCGTCGGAAAACACCCATAGACCAAAAAATATCTTGGCCTTCTATGCCTAGAAAGGGTCCAACTGGTGATCCAGAAGATGTAACAACTAAGTCTCCAGAAGAACTCAGTCGCATAAACGGTCACTCAGAATCAGGGTGAAGTTGAAAGTCCTCTCGAGTATTGGTGATTCGGAAATGTTCGAGAGAGTTAGTTCATTCCACTTGTGGGGGGGTGACGTCTGGGACTTCACTTTGCTGAGGAGGGGCATCAATTTCATGACATGTCACCCTCACTCGACCGGGGGGCATGGACACATTATTGTAGTCATCGATTACTTTACAAAATGGGTCGAGGCGATGCTGACATTTGACAACACTGGAAAGACCGTAGCATTATTCATTTTTAATCACATCATAGCTCGTTTTGGTGTTCCCCAGACTATCGTCACTGATCACAGTAGCCACTTTCGAAACTTCATGATGTCCGAACTTACTGAAAAGTTGGGTCTTTCCCCTTCATAGTCACCTTGTGTAAGACCCTAGAAAGATAGGCCGCTAAGGTTACCACAGACAACAATAAAGCCTGGGGGGATAGTCGACAGTCCGATCCACACGCAAGGGCAGGGTATCTAGCCCGAAATCAACTCAAAAGGCTTCCACTCATCATTGTGGGTATACCTCCGAGTGACCCCCGTAATACGTGCAATCTCTTAACCGATATCAACAAAGCAGGGTGAGTAACTCTGTCAATATCAATGCGACCTCGTGTTTGACCCTTGTGTGAGAAGGTCTTCCCAGGACAAGATGTTGTAAATGGAATTCAACACTCCCTAACACAAGATTCTATTGTGTGTTTTGTGCTTTGGAGAGTGTATCTCTCTTCCTATTTCAAAGCGCTAGCCTAACTAAATGTTGGTGTAATAGAGCCCTAGAAAAGAGTTACTAGTTAAATTTTACAATTGCACAGTGTTATTAATAGTTGTTGTTACTCAAAGGAAACGAAGATGAAACTGATGTTGTATAAGACTCTGACCCAACGATGCATGGATAAGAATGAAATATAACGATTTTCGTTCAATGAATCCTATGTATGGGAGGGAAAGAGAAGTTTTCCGAATCAAACTTGAACCACAAGACACAATTTCCTTTAAAATGCAATTGCAACAAATCACGCAAAAAATAACAATTCTCTATTGTTTCTTTTTCAATAATTTCAACAATTGATTTTCAGTGCTTTGGAAGACGAAAAAGTTTTTGAAAGAAAAACGTTTGTTCACTTTTCAAAAAGGACCTACACCATGATGGTGAGAGTGCAGAAAATAAAAAACCAATGAACAAGAAATAGATAAAAACCCAAACCACTCTTTCAATGGAAACAAAAATAACAAGCAAACCAAACTAGTCTTTTCAATTGCATGAGAAAAATGAGTTTTCAAACAATGAGCAAATGATAAAGACAAAGAAGCTCAACTTTCAACCGATCACTGGTTCTTAACCAAACAAGCACACTCAGATTCCAAAATCAGAGAGTATATCTTTGCCGAGAGAAGTCAAGAAACGAAAGTCAAGAAAAATGGACAGGAAGAGTCTTGATTTCCTAAGACTGTTCGTGCACAAGAACGAAGACAAGAAAACATCAACCAAAGGTCCAAGAAGGTATAGTTAGGCACTTATACTGATCTGGGCAGTTGATCATGCCAAAGTATTAAAGCCAAAATTTTGAAAAACAAGGTTCACAGGCTAAGAGTGTTACACAGTGCGAGAATAGGTGATTCTCACAGGTGAGCTTTGAGCAGAGTGTGAGAACTTCACACTGAACCTAAAGGCAGAGTGCGAACTCAATATATTCTCGTAGGCCACTATGGAGTGCAGTGTGAGAATGTCTGAACTAATCAAATTTTTGGAAAAAGACACAAAATTTGAAGAGGCCTCTGGACCCAGAGGGTCTATCAGGGTAACCCTAAGACTCAAAGATTGATATGAATGGAGAAAG
>CBVK0101314153.1:0-23453 GCA_900067695.1 Picea abies | reverse complement strand
GATGATCAGATAAAGTGATAGTATGAGTCTAAATATAGGTGATCAGGAGTATAATAGAGGAAAAAAGTATAGGCAAAAAGGTGCATTGTGTGGTCCTAACACTTACTAAACTAGAAGATCACTTGTATCTTTTCCTGTGTAGTTTAGAATCTTGTGACCAACATGAGGAAATCCTAATGAAACGTTTCTCTTACACTTTTGTTGGAAATGCCAAGGATTGGTTTGATAACATTTTTCCAAGAACAATAAAAAATTGGAATCTCTTTCAAGAACTTTTTACCAAAAGATTCAAAAAAAAGATAGATTACCAAAGCTTGTGCAATCAACTTAACACAGCTGCACTCCCCAGAGCACACCCGCTCTCACAGGATCTTCTTCTTCTCAGCCCGAAGAACTCCAAGGTTCTTCTATTTCCCTATCATGAAATCTACACCCCACATATTCTCTTCGACATGATCCCCCTTTCTTTATTTATCAGAGAATCGAAACTCACGGCTTCACAAGTTCACGGTTGATTTCTGGGCTCTCGAATCCCTGAGACCCAATGGCTCAGTCAGCTCTGACCTCTTCCTGTATCTATTGGAATTTCTCTTATCGCAGTTTTGCTACTCGCGATGTCATGCACTTTGATTTGCCGACTCCCGATACCCGATGTGACAAAACTCTAACACACGTGCGAGTTGTCACCTTAACTCCCACCAATTCTATCAAGAGTTCGGGATTCGCGGGATAGCGAATCCTAATGACCAAAGTATCGGGTCTTACCTTTTCCCGATCCCCAATACTACACCACCTGTCCTCCACTAACCTTGTTGTGGCCCCACACAATTCTTCCGTTGGAATATCGCGGATCGCGATATCGCAAGTTTCGTTGCAACAACTTGGAGCTTCAGCTTGCGAATCCTTGATATGCGATGTCACGTTTAGATCTAATGGTCCCTGTGACTCGGGATCGATGGCTCAACCCTTCCTGAGCTTCAAACCTTCGGACGTTCTCACCGTAACCTCCCTACACCTTCGTAAGATCCAACGACCCTCGGAATTTCGCAAAATCTCCTCAGAGGATTTCGATCATCCGTTCTTCCTTTGCTAATTCTGAAAAATAAAGAAGTGTCTCCCCACGAGACTCATTCACCCACTCTCCAACCTACGAAGCTTCCCTCAGACTCTCCACGGAAGCTTCCCTGCACTTATCCTTCAGTGAATTCAAAGGCCTACTCCTCCTAAGATTTCTTATGACTTCAATCTTCCTAGAAACCTCTTGCACGCACTCCTTGTGGCAACCCTCCAACTTCGACTGAGTGTTGAAGTCTCTTGACTCTGCACACTCCCACAGCAGCAGTCTTTCAAGGCTTTTCTCAGGTTCGCAACCCTGAGGCTTTCCCTTGGCCTGTGCACTCCTTGCATAGCACTATGCCTAACTGCACTTCCTAGGAAATGAGAACAAAATCTATCTCTAATTGAATCCTTCTGTCAATGCACTCCTTCCGGAAAATTCAACTACACTCCTTGCAGGAATCTTCTGGCTCAATTAGAGAAACAATTGAAACTCATTCACTCACCCTCTTAGGCTTCAATTCAACCATGAAATCACATACACAACATATAAAAGAAAATGTATGACAGGAAGCAAACATTCATGAGCATAACCTCAATACACAGAGAAACAACACAAACCATGAATTTGAATCAAAGATTTATTCTATTAATTCAAATGCCTATACATGGGTGTTCTCCATACAACTCTCTACATTCTCTTCTCTTCTTTCTCCTGTTAATGTTACAATGTACAAACAAGGGTGTCTATATCTGTTTCCCTCTAGGACTCCAAAGATATCAAATCTAAAATTAAAATTCCTATCTACCAGCATTAACTATATTAAATGTCATCTATCTACGAAAGGATGAGAGCTATATGCTCAAGGTCCATTACAATACATAAGTGTGCTTTGTCTTAATGGTTCATTTAAGATTTTCACAACAATTCCAGAGTGTTTTCAAAATTTGTGTTGGCTTGTCTAGCTGTCTTCCTCTTCCGCGCTAGCTCGCTTGATGAGTTGGCGATGCTTCTGCATCATACTCCTCGGCTTGAAAACTTTCATGGGATCCTATCCATGAGCTCTTGCACGGTCTATACATGCTTCTTTATTTCCTCTTCAGTCTCTCAGCTGGCATCTTCCACTAGGTGGCCCTTCCATTTGACTAGATACTTGAAGTATTCCTTCCTTTGGGTCTTCTTACCCACTCTATTGTCCAGTATGCATTTCATCAGTGGATTTTCTGCAACTGGCATCTGTTTCATCCACTGGATCATTGGTTGTTTAGTTCCAGTCTCTACTTCTCCAGCCCTATATGGGTATAAATCTGCGACATTGAATATCGGAGATATTCCGATGCCACCCGGCAACTTGATCTCATAAGCATTGTCTTCGAATTTTCTCAAGACCTTGCATGGCCCGATTTTCTTCATCTTTAGTTTATTGTATGTTCCCCTCGGGAACCTCTCTTTCCTTAAATTTGCCAGAACTAGATCACCAACTTCAAACTGAAGTCGTCTCCGATGTTGATCTGCTCTACGCTTATATTCCTGGCTTGATATTTGCAGTCGCTGCTTCACCCTACTGTGAAGTTCCTTCATTTCCTCAGTGAATTCTTCTGCACTAGCGCTGCTAGTAACAGTTTTTTCTGAATCTCTCAGTTCAGAAACTCCTCTCGGTTGTGTGCCATACACAATCTGAAATGGACTTTTTCCTGTGCTCTGATTTACTGAGTCGTTGTATGCGAACTCTGCCCGTGGTAGTATGTGGTCCCAACTGCTATGGTGCTCTGTCACCAAGCTTCTCAATAAGTCTCCTAGACTTTTGTTGACCACCTCCATCTGTTCATCCGTCTGAGGATGATAAGCAGAACTAAACGCCAAGTTAGTTCCTAGATTTTTCTATAAGGTCCTCCAAAATGCCCTATGAATTTAGTGTCCTTGTCCGAAACTATGCTTTTCGGTAATCCATGAAGTCGAATGACCTCCTTGAAAAACAGATTTGCGATGTGAGTCGCATCACTGGTTTTCTAGCATGGGATGAAATGTGCCATCTTGGAAAACCTGTCCACGACCACAAAGACTGAATCAACACCTGCAAACCCAATACAAAATCCATGCTGATCGCCTCCCATGGCCTCTCTGGTATGGGCAATGGCTGATAAAGTCCTGCATTCTTCTTTCTCCCCTTCGAATGCTGGCAAACTCTACATCAGTCTATAAATTTCTTGACATTTTCTTGCATCCCTGGCCAAAAATATGACTCATTCAATTTTGTGAATGTTTTGTCATGGCCAAAGTTTCCTGCTAATCCATCACTGTGCTTTTCCTTTAGCAAGTTCTCCCTCATGGAGAATTTCAGAATACATAACTGATTGCCTCTAAACAACAATCCTTCCTGGATCATATAATCTATCCAAGGACTCTTGTCTCTGAGAACTAGATTCTCAGCTTCTTCATACGCTTCTGCAAAATCTGCATCACTTGCGTACATGTCCCTGATATTTTCAAATCCCAATGTTTTGACTCGAAATTCCTGCAGCAACAAACACTTCCTGCTCAAAGAATCAACCACTTTGTTAGCAGTACCCGAAATATGCTTAATCAAAAATGTGAAATTCTGCATATACTCTACCCATTTTACATGTTTTTGATTCAACTTTTCCTATTGAGTCACAAATTGTTATGCATGGTTATCACTGTACAATACAAATTCTTTTGGGATCAAGTAATGCCTCCACTTCTTCAATGCCTGTATGATAGCATAGAATTCTTGATCATACATGGAGTACTTTAGTTTCGCCTCATTCAACTTCTCTCTGAAATATGCAATCGGTCTGTCTTCCTGACTCAAGACCGCTCCTATGGCAAACCCACTTGCATCACATTTCACCTGAAATGTCTTCAAGATATCTGGTAACACCAACACTGGTTGTTCCATGATCTTTCGCTTCAAGCGATTGAAGCTCTCCTCAGCCTCTACTGTCCAGTGAAAATATTTATGCCATTTCTTCACTGTATCCATCATCGCTGTGCTAATCCCATTGAAATTCTTGATGAACTTCCGGTAGAAACTAGCCAAACCATGAAAACTCCTCACCTCAAAAATATTTCTCGATGATGGCCAATTCTTGATCACTTCCACCTTATTTGGATCCATTCTCAACTCATTCGCTGAAATAACAAAACCCAAGTAAATGAGCTCTATCTTCATAAATGAAGATTTCCTCATATTAATCAATAGCTTCTCCTGCTGTAGCTTCTTCATTACAATAGACAAATGTTTCAGATGTTCAGCCTCTGATTTACTGTAAATCAGTATTTTGTCCAAATACACAATGACAAACTTCTCGATGAATTCCCTCAGGACTTCATTCATCAATCTCATGAAGGCACTTGGTGCATTTGTCAAGCCAAATGGCATGACTAGCCATTCATACAAACCTTCATTCATCTTGAATGTTGTTTTCCACTCATCACATTTTCTCATGTGAATCTAATGATATCCTCTCTTCAAATCTATCTTTGAAAAGAAAATTTCTCCACTTAAGCAATCCATCAAATCATCCATTCGCGGCAGTGGAAATCTGTACTTGATGGTTATCTTATTAATCGCTCTTGAATCGGTACATATTGTCCAACCTCCATCCTTCTTTGGGCTGATAATTTTTGGAACAACACATGGGCTCAAACTCTCCATGACCAATCCTTTGTCCAATAGCTCTTGGACTTGCCTCTTGACCTCTTCATTTTATTGCAGCGTCAACCTGTATGCGGCTTTGTTCGGCAAACTGGCTCCTGGTATGAGATCAATATGATGACTCACACTCCTCATTGGTGGCAACGAACGAGGTAATTCGTCCACTATGATGTCAGTGAACTCTTCCAGTAGTTCCTGAATCTCCTCTGGTAGATCATCCACTCTTGTGCTAGTCAGAACGATTCTTGGCTTTCTGAATACAAAGAATTGTGGATCTTCTTTCTTCTTTACCTCCGTAAGAAGTTCCTTCCCACTCATGAGAAGTACAGTGTTTCTTACTTCCAGATTCACCTCCTTATCCTTTATCGGAAGCAACATATGGGTTCTCCCATTCTTCTCTAAAGTATATGTATTCATTCTCCTGTCATGAATCACATTTCTTTCATATTGCCATGGTCTACCCAACAATAGATGACATACATCCATAGGAATGACATCACAGAGTACTTTATCATTATACCCTCCTATCTTGAATTCAACCAAGCATTTCTTAGTAACAGTTACCTGGTGTCCTTTTTGTAGCCATGAAACTCTGTATGGGCTTGGATGATCAGTCGTCTCCAGCTCCAGCTTTTCTACCATCTCGGTTGAAATGAGATTATCCGTGCTACCACTGTCTACAATAACCTTGCACAACCTATCCTTGGTCTTGCAAGTTGTTCTGAAAAAGTCTGGTCCTTTGAGTTGAGTCTTCCACCTCCTTTCCGGGTGTTAAGAGAACTTTACACATCATCAGTGACCTTCTGCCTTCTGTGTCTTCAGTCTCAACATCCCACCTTTTCACTTCGGTGATGTGAGTTTCTCCAATGTCCTTCTTTTTCTCTGGACACTCATAAGACTTGTGTCCATTCTTCCCACACGTGAAGCATGTGATGACTCCACCTCTTCCTCTTCCTCTACCTCTGGTACGAGGAAAAGTGTTGTTATCAACATAATCTCCTCTCTGTCCATTATGTTGCCCTCTCTGTTCAATGTATGGCCCTCGTTGTGAGGTCCCACCTCTTTCAATTTTACCTTGAGGTTTCTTCCATTCCTCCTTGGGATTTTGGTATTTATCTTGGGCAACTGACTTGCCTCTAGGCTGACTTCTGCCTCACCCTCACTGACCTTGCTTATGACTCAGCTTCTCTTCAACTTTTAGAGCCATCTGATAAGGATCCTCCACAGTTCAGATGGTTACCATGCTCAATTCATGCTGAATGTCGTATCTGAGACCATTCAGATATCTAGCAACCTTCTCATCATCGCTCTCCCGATGACCTGCCCTGATGTTCAGTCGATAGAATTCCTCAGTGTATTCTTTCACTGTCATCAGCTTCTGTCTCAGGTTCTGCATCCTCTTGAACAGAGTAATTTGATAATCTCTTGGGATGAACTTTGCCTTCATCTTCGCAATCATTCGATCCCAACTCTTAATCTTCTTCTTACCTTTGCAGCGTCTGTCAGCTTGTAGCTCATCCCACCATAATGCTGCATGTCCTTTCAAGCGTGTGACAGCATGTCTGACCTTATTATCCTCTTTGATATCTTCATAGTCGAAGTAGGTGTCAAGATCTCTAATCCAATCTAGAAGCTCTTCCGCATCCAGATTTCCCTCGTAAACTGGAATGTCCATTTTCTCCTTTGCACCCATCCTTGCAATAGCTTTTATTAGTCATTCATTCGCTGCGTCCTCGGTTGTGACTTCCTCTTCTCGTTCAACTTCGACTTCACTGTCAGAATCACTCAGATCCCTTGCACTAGCTGTGTGTCTTTGTGGCGTCTCCATGTCCTCGAGTCTAGCTTAGAGATCACGCATCTGTCTCTCCATTTCTGGATTGACTACTTGCCTGCCTCTTCTCCGTACCTCCCTATCCTCTGGATTAGGTGATTGTCTCTATCTTCTGGGTGGCATGGTGAATTTCCTTCTCTGCTACAGAAAGAAAAGAGATAAACCTGCTCTAATACCACTTGACGTCTAGCCGCACCTACAGGCATGCCCGCTCTCATAGGATATTCTTCTTCTCGGCCCGAAGAAATCCAAGGTTATTCTATTTCCCTATCAGAAAATATGCACCCCACAGATTCTCTTTGGCATGATCCCCCTTTCTTTATTTATCGGAGAATCGAAACTCGTGACTTCGCAAGTTCACGATCGATTTCTGGGCTCTCGAATCCTCGAGACTCGATGGCTCAATCAGATCTGACCTCTTCCCGTATCTATCAGAATTTCTCTTATCACGGTTTCACTACTCGTGATGTCATGCACTTTGATTTTCCGACTCCCGATACTCGATGTGACGAAACTCTGACACACGTGCGAGTTGTCACCTTAACTCCCACCACTTATATCGGGAGTTCGAGATTCGTGGGATCACGAATCCTAATGACCAAAGTATCGGGTCTTACCTTTTCCCGATCCCCGATACTACGCCACTTGTCCTCCACTAACCCTGCTGTGGCCCCACACAATTCTTCCGTCGGAATATCACAAGTTCTGTTGCAACAACTTGGAGATTCAACTTGTGAATCCCCGATATGCAATGTCACGTGTAGATATGACGGTCCCTGTGACTCGAGATCGATGGCTTTGCCCTTCTTGAGCTTCGAACCTTTAGACGTTCTCGCCGTAACCTCCCTGCACCTTCATAAGATCCAACGGCCCTTGGAATTTCGTGAAATCTCCTCAGAGGATTTCGACCGTCCGTTCTTCCTTTTCTAATTCTGAAAAATGAAGAAGTGTCTCCCCACGAGACTCATTCACCCGCTCGCCAACCTGCGACGCTTCCCTCAGACTCTCCACGGCAGCTTTCCTGCACTTATCCTTCAGTGAATTCGAAGGCCTACTCCTCCTGAGCTTTCTTATGACTTCTTCAAGGCTTTGCTCAGGTTCGCAACCCTGAGGATTTCCCTTGGCCTGCACACTCCTTGCACGACACTGTGCCTAACTGCACTTCCTAGGAAATGAGAACAAAAGCTATCTCTAATTGAATCCTTCTGTCAACGCACTCCTTGCAGACAATTCAACTGCACTCCTTACGGGAATCTCCTGGCTCAATTAGAGAAATAATTGAAACTCATTCACTCACCCTCTCAGAATTCAATTCAACCATGAAATCACGTACACAACATATAAAAGCAAATGTATGACAGGAAGCAAACATTCATGAGCATAACCTCAATACACAGAGAAACAACACAAACCATGAATTTGAATCAAAGCTTTATTCTATTAATTCAAATGCCTATACATGGGTGTTCTCCATATAGCTCTCTGCATGCTCTTCTCTTCTTGCTCCTGTTAATGTTACAATGTACAAACGAGGGTGTCTATATCTGTTTCCCTCTAGGACTCCAAAGCTATCAAATCTAAAATTAAAATTCCTATCTACCAGCATTAACTATATTAAATGTCGTCTATCTATGAAAGGACAAGAGCTATCCACTCAAGGTTCATTACAATACATAAGTGCACTTCATGTTAATGGTTCATTTAAGATTTGCGCAACAATTCCAGAGCATTTTCAAAATTTGTGTTGGCTTGTCCAGTTGTCTTCCTCTTCCGCGTTGGCTTGCTTGATGAGTTGGCGATGCTCCTGCGTCACAACTCCACAAATTCAAAAGAAAATCATGGGAAGATGTAAGGGATTTCAATGATAAGTTTAAAACCCTTGTAATATGTTTTCCCTAGGAGCTAAAACCTCCCAAAGATGCCATTCTCAAGCTATATATATCAACTATGAAATATATGTATGGGGCCTTGATTAGGGAACATCCTACTAGTTTTTCTGAAGCTCAACATAGAGCATGTGAAATAGAATAAAACTTAGCCACCTCTCTCATACAAGAAGAAGAGCACCCCAAGGAGTCTCTTCAAATTAATCAGATTGATGACTTTGTTTCACTAGAACTTCCCTCAGACGTCATAACTTACCTACAAGAGGCATGAGAGAAATCATTTGAAAGGGCATCTTGTCTCATGATCAACCTTTTAGAAGAAGAGAGAGAGAGAGACAACTTTAGAAAAACACCCCGCCCACCAAATGAGATTTTAGAATTAGAAAAGAAGCAGTCCACAGAGCTAGTTAAAGTAAACATTTCAAAATACTTTCAACAAATCTTTGCAAAACCCCTCGAAAAAACGAGGTGTGAAATCAACGAAGGTAAAGAGAAACTCTCTCACCAAGACAATACCAAAATTGAAAAACAATGATCAGAATCTGGACCAGGGGTCAAATTTTAGCCCAAAAATAAAATTGTTTAGAATCTCCTAAAAACGAACAGGAGTGTAGGCCTCATCATCACGAACCCAACACACTTCCAATGGGGTGAAATGAACATCACATGAGTGAGATATCACGTTTCGTTTGATTTTCCAAACAGGCAAAAAACGTTGTTGACTGTATAATCTGTACAACTGACGTGGCAGGTGATGTGTCAAGATGATGTGGAAAGTTGTTGATGTGGTAGGAGTTGATTTGGCAGTCGATTGACATGACATGTGGGTGAATTATGGTTTGACACGTGGCAGTGTTATTGGCAAATTGTGTGGTGCCATGTGGCCCAGGCATGGGTTGCCATGTGGCACAATGTTAAAGGTTGGTATGTTAAAAGTCTATGTAGTCCATGGGGGTTGAACCATGGACCTCCCACCATAGGCAAAGCTTTAGCAAAGGCCACCGTGCCAACACACCACCCAAATGTTTCTTAACCATATTCCTTTGACATTTTATTTAAATTAATACCATGGTGTTGTTTAAAAATTATATATGGAGTCCGTGGGGTTCAAACCCCGGACCTCCACACATATGGCAGTGTCTTGGGAAAGGCCACCCAACTGGCATGCCCTTATGGTGGTGCTTACCATGTTATGGATTTCATTTTTTTTTAAATGCAATGTTTTTATTTTGGGCGTGGGTCTAGGCTGGGGCTTAGCCCTAGCCCTCGGTTATATGCGCATACACCATATGACCTGCCCACAATTTTGGCACACATATTTTAAACAGTCCTCCAACCATGCCCTCGCCACTTGTCAAGTGCTCATGCCACCTTATAACAGAGCCCTTTTTATGTGCTGGGATATGGCCATATGGCCCCCCATTCACCCAACACCTCCACGATTTGGGGCTAGGTTCCCCAACTGTTCTACAATTTTGTGTGATTTACAAGAATGGTGTGTGTGCTAGGTTTAGGCATGGGAAGCACCTAGAAGCTAGGTTACTCACACAGGAGGCCTGAATTGGCAAACCAGAGACAACAAGCTTGAAGGAGGAAAATGGCAGGAGGCCTAACTTCTTCATCTTTTGGCCAAATGAGGTGCCGAAAAATCCTAGCTACGGGTTTTTGGATGTTCTAAATCCATTGGAACTGTTTTCAAAGGCATTTGGAGACTTCTATTGCAGTTTTTACACCATTGAAGTTTCAGGGAGCTCCAGGGAGCTTAGGGCCACCATTGAAGGAGGTCATGCTCAGATGAGCCCAAGCCTATTTTATGTGACTGAATAGTCATTTTTGACTAATTGTTATGCTCTTAACACATTGGAATAGGTTTCAGAGGCATTAGAGGAATTTTATAGGTGTTTTTTCCACAAGGAAGCTTAGGGAAGCTCAAGGCCACCAGTAGAAGAGATCATGCCCGGATGAGCCATGGTTCGTTTTCAGAGAACTAATAGTCATTTTTGGGGTTTTTATGTATTCTAAACACAATGGTACAGTCATTAAATACATTAGAGTTGAGCAAAATCTTGAAAAATAATCTTTGACAAACTAATCCTAGAGAGCCTAGTCCATTGATGGAGGCTCAAGGAGATGTAGCCCAGTTGGGGGTGAACTCCTTTATCATCTTGTTTTTGTTGTGAGTTTTTGGCTGGTTATTATTTTGCTGCAAGTTATTTTTTTGTTGTATTTATGTAAACAACATACTTAACCTTTTCAAAAAACTCACACATAAACACCTAAAAGATGCATAAAATTGACACATAAAACCTCTTGCACAACTTTGACATAGAGCAAGGTCCTGAAGTTTATTTTAATGGAGTAGAGGGTGCTTGCATAGAAAAATAAGCATCCCCCTATTTTTAGATCAGGTGGTATCAGAGCATAGTTTTTCTCATGTGATTGCCATTCATAGCTAGAGATTTAGCTGTTGGTATTATTGTGCAAGTTTTGTGTTGAAGTTTGATATCTTGCAAAGATGGAGGAAGCTTCAAATAGTAAGAGTTCTCATACATCTTCAATAGCCAATTTCTTTGACAAAGAGATGTTCAAGGAGTTTCTAACCATGAGAGGTGGTGCAAGAGATGTGGGAAGATAGAAAGGAGAGCATTGTCCTTCAAGAGAAGTTGATGACCATGAAGGAAGAGAAGCACCAGCTTCTTGAAAAGTTGCATGAGATGGAGACTCAACTCCATGAGACAAAGGAAACCCTTACCAAGTACATGCATGAACATGAGGTATGTAATGCTAGTTTTTCTTCAAATTCCTCTCAAGATGATTGCTTTAGTGTTTTTGAAAATCACACTAGAGGAATAGGGTTCAAGTTATTGTTAAAAATGGGCTATGAAGGTAGAGGGTTAGGCAAGCATGCACAAGGCATTGTTGAGCCAATTTTTGTTGAGGAGAGGCCTAAGTATGGGGGTCTTGGATATGAACAGAAAGATGGAGCATATTCCAAAGTTGAGGAGACAAGGGAAACAATTCCAAGAACAAATTTTTTTTCAAGTTCAATCCCTCAAGCATGCAAAGTATGTGTTCAAGATGAATGAAAATGTGTGAAACAAAAGAGTTGTGACAACCATGAGGACAAGAACATTTTTTTTGGTCTTCAAAAGAGAGCTAGTAACTCTTCAAATTCACCTCCTAAAGAAGGCGATAAAGGTGAATGTTCAAGAAATTTTGTTGCAAGTTCAATCCCTCAAGCATGCAAAGTGTGTGTTCAAGATGAATGCAAATGTGTGAAACAAGAGAGTTGTGACAACCATGAGGACAAGAACATTGTTGTTGGTCTTCAAAGGAGAGTTGGTAACTCTTCAAATTCACCTCCTCAAGAAGGCCATAAAGGTGAATGTTCAAGGTATATTTCTGCCTATAATTCAGTTGCTTTTGATTATGTTAAGCATGGTAAAATTTCATGTAAAAATGGGAGAAAAAGTCCATGTACATATTGTGGTTTGGATAACCATCATGTTTCAAAATGTTGGAAAAGATTGACCACATTCAGAAAAATTTCCAAGCAAAGGCAGCTTGAAAAGAAGATGCAAAAGATTTGCATTCACTGCCAGAAGAGAGGTCATCTCATTGACCAATGTTGGACATTGAATCCAACCACTCATCCACAACATGAGAAGCAGATGGATAAAGAAAATAGTAATAATGGAAGAGGATATTCCATCATCGATGTGAGTAAAGATGATTAACAAGAAGACGATTTTCAGCAAAATAAGTCGCCATTGAAATGTCTTGGTAAGAAATGGTTAGATTTCTTGAACAAGTAAGGCTTGCATTTCTTTGTTTGTAGATGCATGTTTGAGCCTTATGTATGCAGTTCTATTGAAAATATGACAAGTTGCAACAGTTTATCACAAATTGTATGATGGGAGTTTGCATGTGAATGCAATTCATTTAAAAGAATTCTTGTTGTTGCACAACTTTGTCAGGAGGGTGTAAAAGATGGGTATGATACTCACTTATTGCAGCCATTTAGATTTTTATTTTTAGCTCTTATGTACCCACATGTTTTTGGGTTTATGTACTTATGTTTGTGCTTGAAGGAGAGTTGAAGAGCTATGCACATGCATGTGATTTTGTATGTGTAAACAATGAACTTGATGATAGTTTCACTATGGGTGACTCATGAATGTAACATGGTTGTGTATCATGAATGTAGACTTGTCATTGGGAATGTTGATATGTTTCAAATGAGTCTCGACTTGAGTCGATGTTGTCTTGACAACTATGTTGTGTTGATCATGTATTTCAACTTATGTTTAGTTGATGGTGTTTGACAGCCTGTAAGTCGATTTTTGAGTACACAAAGATGCAGGAAAACCCCATGTACTTTGATGAAGTACAATATGCGACTATGTTTTTCTTGATGAGAAAAAAGACTTTGTTGGCATCATTTTCAGTCTTGTATTAAATTTGTTTTCAAGATTGATGGTTTTTCTTTTTTTGTGACAAGATGTAGCAAGAAAATGTTTTTTGTAGCCATTGTAGAGCGGATTGTGTTGATGCCAAAGAGTTCAGAAGAGGGACCTGATTATTAGTGGCAAGGTTGTTAGTCTTCCAAGCACAAAGAGAACACAGGATCAACAGTAGCTAGAGAAAAATGGTTGAGTGACATAGCCAGTTGCAGTGCAAGGCATGTCAATGTACCCAGATGATTGCCAAAAAGTCTGTTCAAGTAGAATCAGTTGATAGAACTTGGAAGTAGAAGAGTAATGAAGCTCAAGCAGATAATCATCAACTTTTGTGGGTCCAAAAGCCTTTCAGTGGGAAGGCGTGATCAGAATCTGGACCAGGGTCAAGTTTTAGCCCAAAAAACAAAGTGTTTGGAATCATCTCAAAACAAAAAGGAGCGTAGGCCTCATTGTCAAGAACCCAACGCACTTTGAATGGGGTCAAACAAACATCGGATGAGTGAGATATCACATTCTGTTCGATTTTCCAAACAGGCAAAAAATGTTGCTGACTGTATAGTCTATACAACTGACATCGCAGGGCCATACAAATGATGTGTCAAGTTGATGTGGGAAGTTGTTGATGTGGCAGGAGCTGAGTTGGTAGTCGGTTGACATGACACATGGGCGAATTATGGTTTGACACATGGCAATGTTTTTGGCAAATTGTTTGGTGCAACGTGGCCCAGGCATGGGATGCCATGTGGCACCGTGTTAAAGGTTGGTATGTTAAAATTCTATGTAGTCCATAGTGGTCGAACCCTGGACCTCCCACCATAGGCAAAGCTTTAGTAAAGGATGTCGTTCCAACACACCACCCAAATGTTTCTTAACCATATTCCTTTGACATTTTATTTAAATTAATACCATGGTGGTGTTTAAAAATTATATATGGAGTCCATGGGGCTCGAACCCCAGACCTCCACACATATGGAAATGTCTTTGGAAAGGCCGCCCAACCGATGTGCCCTTATGGTGGTTCTTACCATGCTATGGATTTCATTTCATTTAAAATGCAATGTTTTTATTTTTGGTGCAGGTTCGGGCTGGGGCTTAGCCCCAACCCTCAGTTATATGCGCATACACCATACGACCTACCCACAATTTTGGCACGCATATTTTAAATGATCCTCCAACCATGCGCCCACCACTTGTCAAATGCTCATGCTACCTTGTAACAAAGCCCTTTTTATGCGCTGGGATGTGGCCACATGGCCCCCGATGCACCCAACATCTCCACGATTTGGAGCTAGGTTATCTAACCGTTCTACAATTTTTCATGATTTATAGGAACGATACGTGTGCTGGGTTACTCACACTGGAGGTGCGAATTGGAAAACCAGAGACAACAAGCTTGAAGGAGGAAAATGGCAGGAGGCCTAACTTCTTCATCTTTTGGCCAAATGAGGTGCTGAAAAATCCTAGCTAGGGGTTTTGGGATGTTGTAAATCCATTGGAACTATTTTCAAAAGAATTTGGAGACTTCTATTGTATTTTTTACACCATTGAAGTTTCAGGGAGCTCCGGGGAGCTTAGGGCCACCATTGAAGGAGGTCATGCTCAGATGGGCCCGAGTCTATTTTCTGTGACTGAATAGTATTTTTTGACTAATTGTTATGCTCTTAACAGATTGGGACAGGTTTCAGAGGCATTAGAGGAATTTTATAGGTGTTTTTTCCACAAGGAAGCTCAGGGAAGCTCAAGGCCACCAGTAGAAGAGGTCATGCCCATATGAGCCATGGTTCGTTTTCAGAGAACTAATAGTCATTTTTGGGGTTTTTATGTATTCTAAACCCAATGGTATAGTCATTAAATACATTGGAGTTGAGAAACATATTGAAAAATAATCTTTGACAAACTAATCCTAGAGAGCCTAGTCCATTGATGGAGGCTCAAGGAGATGTAGCCCAGTTGCGGGTGAACTCCTTTATCATCTTGTTTTTGTTGTGAGCTTTTGGCTAGTTATTATTTTGCTGCAAGTTATTTTTCTATTGTATTAATGTAAACAACATACTTAACCTTTTCAAAAACCTCACACATAAACACCTAAAAGATGCATAAAATTGACACATAAAATCTCTTGCGCAACTTTGACATAGAGCAAGGTCCTGAAGTTTATTTTAATGGAGTAGAGGGTGCTTGCATAGAAAAACAAGTCATCCCCCTATTTTCAGATCAGGTGGTATCAGAGCATAGTTTTTCTCATGTGATTGCCATTGATAGCTAGAGATTTAGTTGTTGGTATTATTGTGCAAGTTTTGTGTTGAAGTTTGATATATTGCAAAGATGGAGGAAGCTTCAAATAGTAAGAGTTCCCATACATATTCATTAGCCAAGTTATTTGACAAAGATATGTTGAAGGAGTTTATAACCATGAGAGATGTGGTGTAAGCGATGTCGGAAGATAGAAAGGAGAGCATTGTCCTTCAAGAGCAGTTGATGGCCATGAAGGAGGAGAAGCACTAGCTTCTTGAAAAGTTGCATGAGATGGAGACTCAACTCCATGAGACAAAGGAAACCCCTACCAAGTACATGCATGAAAATGAGGTACGTAATGCCAATTTTTCTTCAAATTCCTCTCAAGATGAATGCTTTCGTGTTTTTGAAAATCAGACTAGAGGAATAGGGTCCAAGTTATTGTTAAAAATGGGCTATGAAGGTAGAGGTTTAGGCAAGCATGCACATGGAATTGTTGAGCCTATTGTTTGTGAGGAGAGATCTAAGTATGGGGATATTAGATATGAACAGAAAGATGGAGCATATTCCAAAGTTGAGGAGACAAGGGAAACAATTACAAGAACAACTTTTTTTTCAAGTTCAATCCCTCAAGCATGCAAAGTATGTGTTCAAGATGAATGAAAATGTGTGAAACAAGAGAGTTGTGACAACCATGAGGACAAGAACATTTTTGGTGGTCTTCAAAAGAGAGCTAGTGACTCTTCAAATTCACCTCCTCAAGAAGGCGATAAAGGTGAATGCTCAAGAACTTTTGTTGCATGTTCAATCCCTCAAGCATGCAAAGTGTTTGTTCAAGATGAATGAAAATGTGTGAAACAAGAGAGTTGTGACAACCATGAGGACGAGAACATTGTTGTTGGTCTTCAAAGGAGAGATGGTAACTCTTCAAATTCACCTCCTCAAGAAGGCAATAAAGGTGAATGTTGAAGGTATATTTATGCCTATAATTCGGTTGCTTTTGATTATGTTAAGCATGGTAAATTTTCATGTAAAAATGGGAGAAAAAGTCCATGTACATATTGTAGTTTGGATAACCATCATGTTTCAAAATGTTGGAAAAGATTGACCACATTCAAGAAACTTTCCAAGCAAAGGCAACTTGAAAAGAAGATGCAAAAGATTTGGACTCACTGCCAGAAGAGAGGTCATCTCATTGACCAATGTTGGACATTGCATCCAACCACTCAATCACAACATGAGGAGTAGATGGATAAATAAAATGGCAAGAATGGAAGAGGAGATTTGATCATCGATGTGAGTCAAGATGATTCACAAGAAGACAATTTTCAGCAGAATAAGTCACCATAGAAATGGCTTGGTAAGAAATGGTTAGATTTCTTGAACAAGGAAGGCTTGCATTTCTTTGTTTGTAGATGCATTTTTCAGCCTTATGTATGCAGTTCTGTTGAAAGTATGACAAGTTGCAACAGTTTATCACAACTTGTATGATGCAAGTTTGCATGTGAATGCAATTCATTTAAAAACATTCTTGTTGTTGCACAACTTCATCAGGAGGGTGTAAAATAAGGGTATGATACTCACTTATTGCAGCCATTTAGCTTTTCATTTTCACCTCTTATGTACCCACATATTTTTGGGTTTATGTACTTATGTTTGTACTTGAAGGAGAGTTGAAGAGCTATGCACATGCATGTGATTTTGTATGTGTAAACAGTGAACTTGATGATAGTTTCAATATGAGTGACTCATGAATGTAGTGTGGTTGTGTATCATGAATTTCGACTTGTCATTGGGAATGTCAATATGTTTCAAATGAGTCTCGAATTGTTTTGATGTTGTCTTGACGACTATGTTGTGTCGATCATGTATTTCGACTTATGTTTAGTCGATGGTGTTTGTCGGCTTGTAAGTCAATTTTGAGTACACCAAGATGCAAGAAAATGCCATGTACTTTGATGAAGTACAAGATGTGACTATTTTTTTCTTGAAGAGAAAGAATACTTTTTTGGAATCATTTTCAGTCTTGTATTAAATTTGTTTTGATGATTGATGGTTTTTCTTGGTTTGTGACAAGATGTCGTAGATTTTTTTTTTGTATGGCCATTGTAGAGAAGATTGTGTTGATGCCAAAGAGTTCACAAGAGGGACTTGATTATCAGTGGGAAGGTTGTCAATATTTCAAGAACAAAGATAATAGAGGGTCAGCAGCAGGCAGAGAACAGTGGTTGAGGGACATAGTCAGTTGTAGTGCAAGGCATGCCAAGGTACCCAGGTGATTGCCAAAAATGATTTTCAAGTAGAATCATTTGATAGAACTTGGAAGTAGAAGAGTAATGAAACCCAAGCAGATAATCATCAGCTTTTGTGGGTCCAAAATCCTTTCAGTGGGAAGGCGTGATCATAATCTGGACGAGAGGTCAAATTTTAGCCCAAAAATCAAATGGTTTGGAATCACCTCAAAATAGACATGATCATAGGCCTCGGTGTCATGAACCCAACACACTTTGAATGAGGTCAAAAAAACATCGGATGAGTGAGATATCTCGTTCTGTTTGATTTCCAAAAAAGGCAAAAAACGTTGTTGACTGTACAGTCCATACAGATGATGTGGCAGGGCTGTACAATTGATGTGGCAGGATTGTTGGACAACTGAGAGAGGGGGTGAATCAGTTGTTACCGTTCTTAAACAATTATGCTTCTCTTAAAATATTTACAAGGCACTCAAAGATGATCACAATAATGCATAGAAATAAAGAAAGGCACATTCATCATCAGTCACATATATGAGAAAGACATAGACAGATAATTCTCGAGGAAACCCATACAGGGTGAAAACCTCTTTTTATTTATATGATAAGTATTATATACATTCTTTACATTATCATGCATATGAGCACCAACTCATTGTGCGGCTACAACCTATGGTTTTGCAAGCTGCAACTTACTGAGAGCACCAACTCTCTATTTTGTCTAGCACCCACTAGAAGGAGGCACCAACCCCTTGGTTTCCCTAGCACCAACTAGAAGGAAGCACCAACTCCCTAGTTTCTCTAGCACCAACTAGAAGGAAGCACCAGCTCCCTGTGTTCAAGCACCCACTTGAACCTTTGAGGACACCAGTCCTCCCTAGCACCTCCCAATCAGCTTGGTATATTAATTCCTTGTTACTAAAACTTATTACAGTGATATAAAGTTATTCAATGGCTTACCAGCCTTGTCGTTGTTCTGTTACACTATTCTGTTTTGTCTGCATTAGTTTCTTCTGCACACCCCTTTCACTTTCTGTTCTTTTGCCTTTTATACTCTCTGCACCATATCCCTTCAATGCAACCTTCCTCTACTGTGCATTTCTGCACCTGTGCTCTACCTCATTGCTCACACTTGAATCCTCCCCCACAACAACCCCCTAATCTATTTATTTATTTTTTCACATCCTTGTGTCCCTGTGCTCCTTTTGCATGCAATATTTACCATGCCTCTGCATGCTCACACCGTGCCAAATTCCTCCACAACTTGAGTTCTTTGTCTGATCATCATCATGACTCTTCAGCTTCTTTGTCCCTCTTCCACTCGTTCAACATCACTATATGTTATACTAAGATTCCTTAGCCTCTCTGGCACTTTGAGACTCTTCGTCTTCTCTGTGATAGTCAAGCTCTCCTTCTTTGTTCCAGTTACAGGCCTCAATGCTCATCCAGCTGCCAATCGCCTCCAAAAACATATTCATCCCTCTTGAATATTCCTAGAGACTCTTCACGTCCTCTATCAATCATTCCAAAGTGTCTTCAAGTCCTCTGGCAGAGACCATCTATGGTTTCTGGCAGTTACATTGTGTCGTGCTACAGTAGCCCTCCGATCTTGTTCAAATTCACCTGCATCATTGGATTGATTCCAAGGGATCTTGGATTCATTTTGGCATTTCAGCTTTTAGCAATTCGACATTTGTGTGACCATGTGTCACAACATTCCCAGTTGCGATCCTCGAAAAGGAGCTTGGTTGCTCTAGCTCTTTCTTCCATCTCTCGCTGATGTGACCAAGGGCTGTGACTACAATCTTATGCATAAGTCACTTTCATGATTTCACATTTCGTGAATCTGGAGATGAGGCATCTCAACTCTCCAATTTGCGATCCCCAAAACCCTGAATTGGCATGGGATCAAAATGGCATGGGATCAACGGTCCCGATCAACACTTGATCTGATGGCTCAGATCATTTCACGATTTCAAATTTCGTGATTTCGACATTCTTGATGTTCAGTGTTCTTGTCACCACAAATTCTTGATCCATGAAACTCCGAATTGGTGTCGGATCAACGGTCCATATCACAACTTGATCTGACGGCCGCGATTAAGTCGCGATTTCGCATATCGCAATTTTGGGATTCCTGTGGTTATTATTCTTTGACATCTCCAACTCTCGATCCATGAAACTCCAAAATGGATTGGGATCAATGGTCCAGATCAAACCTTGATTTGATGGCTCAGATTAAGTCACGATTCTGCATATTGCGATTTTGGGATTCTTGTGGTTATTATTCTTTGACATCTCCAACTCTCGATGCGAAAAACTCCGAAATGGACTGGGATCAACGGTCCAGATGAAACCTTGATCTAACGGCTCATATTAAGTCATGATTTCTCATATCGCGATTTCGAGAGGTTAGGGAACCCCGTTCCTTTGACTCTCTAGTCAATGAACTAACGATCTTTCCCCACGTGTCCTGCCTGATGATGGATGGTCCTCCTTCTTTCAGGATTTTGTGAGCCCGCTACTCCTTGCACTTTAAAGAACGTGCAGGTTCTCCTTGATCCGACGATGGTTGGATCCTTCACTTGTATTTAATGCCTGAGATCTATCCTCCTCTTCAGCATGCTCTTCTTGTCTACATTGAGATCTGAGAGCCATCGGGAATTCTGAATTGTTGATCCAATGATCACAGTTGTTGCTCTTCCCTGATTATCACTGTGTTACTGATCATCATTGTTGTACTCAAGCCATCATCGTTGCTGTACTTTCCATCAATGACAATCAGTTGCTACCTTAAAACATGCCAACAATCTCCCCCTTTGTCATTGATGGCAACTAAGGCACCCAAATTCTTTTCTCCCCCTTTGACATCAATGTCAAAGAAAAAACATGCTCCCCCTGAGCTGTTGCAGTAATTTTAGGAGGCATTAGATATTCAAATAATACAAAACTCCCCCTAAGACGATGGACTCTTTTAGGTGTGAGACGAAATGACACCCAGCTTCTATCTGAGATATTCAAAAGGTGTCTTGGCTAGGGGTTTAGTAAAGATGTCTGCAATTTGTTCTGTAGTGGGAATGTAATGGACCTGAACAGTTTGATTGGTGACCCGCTCTCTTAGAAAATGATATTTTATGGGAATATTCTTGGTCTTGGAGTGGAATACAGGATTTTTAGACACACTGATGGCACTAGTGTTATCACAATGAATTGGGATTGGTGCAGTGTATTTTACCTCTAAGTCTGCAAGTGTCTGAATCATCCATAATGCCTGGGTGCAATAGGTAGCAGCAGCAATGTACTCTGCCTCTGTGGTTGATAAAGAAATGGAACCTTTCTTTCTACTAAGCCAGGCTACTAAGGAGTCACCTAGGAAGAATGCTCCTCCATTGGTGCTTTTTCTCTCATCAACACAGTTTGCCCAATCTGCATCTGAATAAACAATCAACTAAAGATTTTGATTTCTGGGATACCATAGACCATAAGTCATTGTTTCTTTTAAATACCTGAATATCCTTTTGACATCTTGCAAATGACTCTATTTGGGTGTAGCCTAATATCTTCCCACCATTCCTACAACATGCATTATGTTTGGGCGAGATGCTATGATGTACAATAGGCTTCCTATCATTGATCGATATGAGCTTTGATCAACATCAAGTGAATCATCATCCTTTCTTAATTTACATCCAGTTACCATAGGTGTACCCACAGGTTTAGAATCTTCCATTTGAAACCTTTTCATCATTTCTCTTAGATATTTTTCTTGAGAAATGAACATCCCTTCGAGCCTCTGAGTAATTTGCAAACCGAGAAAAAATGACAGTTCTCCTATCATAGACATTTCAAATTCAGACTCCATGGCAGAAGCAAACCATTGTACTAGTGAATCCTTATTACATCCAAAGATGATGTCATCTACATAGACTAGTACGATGAGCAAATCATTATCCTCTGTTTTAATATACAGATTGTTGTCAGTTGTTCCTCTCTTGAACCCTTTGTGTTTGAGATACGTATCCAGTCTATGATACCAGGCTCAAGGGGCTTATTTTAAACCATATAAATCTTTCTTCAACTTGCATACTAAGTCAGGGTTATCAGACAATTTGAAACCCTCTTATTGTTCTATATAGACTTCTTCACTTAAATATCCATTGAGAAAGGCTGACTTCACATCCATTTGGCAAACTTTAAACCTTTTATGACAAGCATAGGCAATAAATATTCTGATAGCTTCTAATCTTGCTACGGGCGCAAATGTTTCATCAAAATCTAGTCCTTCTATCTGAGCATAGCCTTTACAAACTAACCTCACGTTGTTCCTGATAACTTGTCCTTGCTCATTCAACTTATTCTTAAAGATCTAGTTGGAGCCAATGACATTTTTATCTTCAGGTCTTTGAACCATCTCCCACATATTGTTTTTCTCAATCTGATCAAGTTCTTCATTCATTTCTTTAACCCAGTGGTCATCTTTGCTAGCTTCATTAAAATTCTTGGGTTCCATCATGGATATGAAGGTTGTATGAGATTGTTCGGTGTTTTTGATTAGCTTTCTTCTAGTTTGTACACCTTTGTCTTTTTCCCCAATTATCTGACTTGCAAGATGATTCTTTTGAATGATTCTGGAGGAGGAATTTGTAGTTGACTGCTGATTTGAGTTTGTCTGAGTGTCTGAGTCTTCATTTGATTTAGATTCTTTGTTTTCTGATTCTTGGACCTGTTCATCTTCATCTTTAGCTGTGTCTTCTGTAGAAGACTCATTACTGTAAACCTCTCTTGCTGGGATTCCTTCATCAATTTTTACATCAATACAGTCAACCATTTTATGCAGCCTCTTATTATAGCATATGTATCCTTTACTTTTTGTAGCATACCCTAAGAAAATACCTTCATCCACCTTGTCATCATATTTGCCAAGGTTCTCATCATTATTCTTTATGTAGCATTTACTCCCAAAGGCTCTGAAGTGTTTCATTGAGGCAGGTCTTCCAAACCATAATTCATAAGGTGTCTTGTCACTTTGTGGCCTGAGGTGGGATTTGTTAAGCACATGGACTGCTGTGTGTATTGCTTCTGCCTAGTAGGTTTGACCAATGTTCTTCTCATTCATCATTAACCTGGCCATTTCCTGCACTGTTCTGTTTTGCCTCTCAACTACTCCATTTTGTTGTGGAGTTCTTGGGATTGTGTATTCTCTCTTGATCCCATTCTCATCACAGAATTCCTTGAAGTCTCTTGACATAAACTCTCCTCCCCGGTCTGATCTTACTGCCTTTAACCTCTTCCCTGTTTGAGTCTTAGTTAAAGCCTTAAATATTTTAAACTTCTCAAATGCTTCAGTTTTTTCTTTGAGAAAGGAAACCCAAGTAAGTCTGGAGTAATCATCGATAATCAACATGAAGTAGTTTTCTTTCCCTATGCCTTCCTATCTTGATGGTCCACATAAATCCATATGAACTAGATGGAGTGGTTTCTCTGTTGAAGTAAAGCTCTTGGACTTAAACTGTGTCCTTTTTTGCTTCCCTACTTGACAGGGTTTACACATTGAGTCTTGGGGCTTTGATATTCTCAGAAGATCTTTTACTACCTCGAGGTTTTTGAGTTTGATTAAGTGGTCAAAGTTTAGATGTCCAAGTCTTCTATGCCATAACCAACTTTCATCATGTTTTCTTAGATGACATTATTCTCTATTTTCTTTCAACACATATACATTATTTTCTATCCTTATGCCTTTGGCCACCACTTGTCTTGAGTTTACAGACTTTATCTTGCAGTCCTTGGACGTGAACAACACCTCGCATCCTTTGTCACACATTTGACTTACACTGAGCCGATTATGTTTCATCCCATCCACAAGTAGAACATCTTGGGCCTTTCCTTTTCCATTACTTAAGCTCACCATCCCTTTGTCTTTTATTTTTCCCAGAGCATCATTTCCAAAGGTTACGCTTTCTGATTTTCTTTCACTTAGAGATAGAAACTTGCCTTTGTCTCCCGTCATGTGTTTGGAGCATCCACTATCTATATACCAAGGGTTCATTTTTCTT